>MU710395.1:0-10691 GCA_026770625.1 Nicotiana glauca | reverse complement strand
GATATTTTTGGAGTTATGTGTATGTTTGGTTTGGAGCCCCGAGGGCTCGGGTGAGTTTTGAGTAGGTCCCGGGAGGCCTTAGGCTTAAAAATATCAGATGTTGTAGTGCAGTAGGTCCCACGCGGCAGCGATGCATTTCTGCGCGGTCCGCGTGGACGTGTTCAGAAAGGCGTTGGTTTAGGCTCAGCCAGCGTAGCCGTGTACCAAAACAGTGCGGTTCGCGCTGGAAGCCATACGGCCGCAATGCATTTCTATGCGGTCCGCGTGGCCAGGTTCAGAGAGCATTTTTTTCTTCCCTTTTCGGCGCGGCCGCATGGCATTTTTGTGCGGTCCGCGCCAGCCTCCAGTAAACTATATAAAACCCGAGATTTTCAGCTATTTTACACTTTTTCAAAAACCAGAACATAAGAGGCGATTTTTCAAACAATTCTTCTTCTCCAAAACGATTGGTAAGTGATTTCTACTGTATTTTATTTACTCTTTAACATCTTTAAACACAATTTCAACTTCAAAACAAGGATTTTAATGGGGAATTTGGGAGTTTAGGGTAGAACTAGGGTTCATAAATTTGGGGGTTTTGGACCTCAATTTGGGGTCCGATTCCAAAATAAATCACATATCTGAGTTCGTGGGGGAATGAGTAATCAGATTTTAATCCGAACCTCGGGTTTTGATCACGTGGAACCGGGGGCGTTTTGGGAATTTTTGAGGAAAACTTTAGAAAATTCGTTTTTATGCATTCAAGTTGATTTAACTAGCATTTGTTGATACATTTGAGTAATTTATGACTAGATTCGAGCGGTTTTGTGGCGAATTTGAGGGGTAAAGCTATTCTAGAGGCTTGAGTGGACTTTTGGAGCATTTGAGGTAAGTGTTTGATCTAAATTTGGTTTGAGGGAATAGGATTAGAGTGTTTTGATTGCTATTTGCTAAATGATCGAGTACGGTGTATAGGCATGGTGACGAGTATCTATACACTGGTGTCGATGCATGACCGTGAGTCCTGAATTGTTAAATTATCGAATTCTTAATTGTTGTTTATGAGGATTTGGTTGAAAATCTTTAAATACTGAGCCGGTAATTGATGAGACTGAGCATTGATTTAAATATAGTGAGTAAAAATTAAATAAGTTTGGTTATAGCTGGAATTCCCTTGCCGGAATTATTTTGTGTATTGTGTTGAGTGATTGGGATAGTGTGGCACGCCGACCACGAGATATTATGATTGGGATCGTGTGGCACGCCGACCACGAGATATTATGATTGGGATCGTGTGGCACGCCGACCACGAGATATTATGATTGGGATCGTGTGGTGCGCCGTCCACTTATGTTATACATCATGGGATCGTGTGGCGCGCCGTCCACCGTAAACATTTGCATCATGAAACCCGGAGTAGATCTGCTGTTATTTTTAATGTTCTATTTTTATCTAGTACTCCCCGATAGCGTGTCCCCTCCCAGCTTTACTTTGTATTATTTTATTACTGTTTTTCTCGCACTTGTATATTATATTTGCACAGGTTAATTGTGGTAGGTCCTGTCTAGTCTCGTCACTACTTCGCTGGGGTTAGGCCAGGCACTTACCAGCACATGGGGTCGGTTGTGCTGATTCTACACTCTGCGCTCTTTTACGCAGATACAGGTTTCGGGCAGCAGTAGCAGCAGTAGTTCGCGTTTTGGCATTCCGCTCAGCGAGACACCGAGGTAGCCTTGCAGGCGTCCGCGGGACCCGGCGTCTCCTCTATCTTTTTATTCAGTCTGTTATCTCATGTATTCGAGACAAACAGTTTATATTTCTTTCGAACGGTTGTGTTTAGTAAATTCTTAGCAGTTCGTGAGTAGTGACACCAGATGTTGGGTAGAGGTGTATTTTGAAATTTACACATTTCCGTTTGCAGTTAAGTAAGTATTATAAGTCTTCCGCCTTGATTATTATTTCAGATTATTATAATTGTTTAAATGAGAACAGTAGAAATGTTGTATTATTTGGCTTGCCTAGCTCCGACAGTAGGCGCCATCACGACTCCCGATGGTAGAAAATCCGGGTCGTGACAACTACTTTCATTAATTATGTTTTCATTTATAATTTAAATTTTTAATATTGTCTTAAATTTTTAAATGGCTTAATTTTAGCTTGTCACTTATCTTAACAATATACTTCACTACTTTCCTTTTAATATAATATAGATTGATATAGATTATATTCTCAATAGATTTAACGGTACTATTACTAAAATTTACAGTATTAGATAATGTAACAATTATCTGTAACTGTTTAACAATAGAAGCAACAATGTGTGGACAAATAAGTCAGTAAAAAATATTTTGTACTTTACAGGCATTAGTTGAACATTGGAAAATGAGAAATGATCCAATTAAATTAATAGAAAAGGTAGATCATGCCATATACTCCCAAATCTAAAAGAGCAGAGTCTAAACATTATCTTAATGTACTTATCAGGTTGAAGGGCTAATAATTATAGTTTTGAACTTTACTTGAAAAGGGTGTGTTTATAATAATGAAGCATCCAAACCATCATCATTTTTCTCAATGCTTTTCACGCACTCCGAAAAAAAACATTATAGCTTCTACATAGGGTCCCCCACTCCACCCCAGATTCACAATTTTAAATTTATGGATTCCTACAAAAATTTCGATTAAATATGCAATACTAATTGGATGAACGGATTGGATTCCAAATTACATATACTTATAGATTTTTTAATACAAATATAAATTCTAAATAAAAATTATTGGATTTACGGAAACCGGGTGTTGAATTGAATTCACCATGCACCCCAACACCCCCACTCCCACCCCCACCCCTACGCCCACCTTCTGAAATTAACAGAAGGAACCTTTACAAAAGTTGCATTTTTTTTTTTCATATTTCCTTTTGCCCACTTGCTCAACTGCCCAAAGAAAAACAGATAGACTTATCGCGTCTTTGGCCAAGTTTATTTTTGAGCCAAAACTTTTTTTGTTTTGTTTCAAAAAGTGTTTCTTTTCAAAAATTTAGGTGTTTGGTCGAAGTTTTAGAAGGAAAAAAAAATGTTTTTGAGGAGAAACAGAAATAATTTTTGAGAAGCGAAAAAAATAGTTTTCCCCCAAAAGTTTTGAGAAAAATATTTTTAGAAGCAGTTTTTAAAAGCTTGGTCAAATACTGATTACTGTTCAAAATAATTTTTTAAAATTAATTAGCCAAACATAAACTGTTTATCACCAAAAATACTTTTTTAAAAAGTACTTCTGAGAAAAATACTTCTTAAAATAAGCTGATTTTAGAAGTTTGGCCAAATAGACTATCACTATGTGTTGAAGAAAATAATAATTTAAAGTTTAGATTTAACTTTATTGGCTTCCTGGCCACTCAAACTTGCACCGGATTTTAAAGCCGATACATAAACTTCTGTCTTTCCCATTTAAACACTTAAACTCCTGAAACCTAGTAATTGAACATGCACCTTTTCCAGAACAGACATCACACCTCTTCTAATAATTGCCTATAAATTCAGAACAGACTTTGTTTTTAACACACCAAAAACATTACAGAACTTCCTTCTTTCTGAATATACTGCATTCTAATTCGCAGTCTCTCTCTCTCGAATTCGTAAGTGTGATTTCGCTCCGTTCTTTATGTTCGTTGGTATCCTGCAGTTTGTATTGCCACCGTTGCATAACTTCGTGTTTTGTGAATGCGTTGTGCTAAAATATCAGACTTAGTAACTCGCTTTTAAAAAAAGTTTGAAAGACACTAGACATAATGTGACTATAATTATGTGAGTTATGAACACAATACATTGTTGAAAAAATGGAACATAACTTTAGTAGTACAATTACTAGTAGTTGTTAACACAAAAGTCAAAGAGAAATTGAGTTTTCTAATTTTGGTAGCTTTAACCTTCCCTAACCTTGAAAATAAGTCACCTAATGGTGCGACAAATTAAAAGTCTAACTAACCAATAAAATATATAGGAAAAGACCAGTGAAACTAGTCTTTAGCGCCTATAACCACGCCGCTCACGCCGTCGACAAGATTAGCTTTTCTATTTGTATTTATACAATTTACATGTAAGCGAGACAAAATTTTATTTTATGTCTCGTACAAATTTTGTGGACAAAAAATATAAGATTGAGGTTCACAAATTTATAAGACAAAAAGTAACCTTATTAGTATTACGAGACACAAAATAAAACTTCGCATGTAAGCGACTCTTTGCATGCTAAACACAGTACTGAGTACTCTTTTGTTTTGTTCTATTTTTTCCTAAATATTTATCGCTATATTATTTTTATCCCAAATCACATCAGTTTTTTATGATAAGATAATATAATGAAGTGAGAATACATATTAATTAATTATAATTAAGTAAGAGAAGCGTATATACAAACACATATTTTTATCTATTGATTTGATATAAACACATGTAAGTACTTAGGTGAATTCAGATTAGAATATCACCAAAGGATATGGTGCAGTGGATGTGATTGCTCTTCCCTTAACCAGAGGTCTCGAGTTCGAGCCTTGAGTGTGGAAAAATCCTTGGTAGGGACTAGGGAGCGCTTTCCCCCGAAAGGGGCCCTACGCGGCTAGAATGGAGATATAGTCGGGCTCCAATGTGAATACCGGATACTGAATGGAAAACCAAAAAAAGAATTTAGATTAGAATAGAAATAGACTAGTTGATGCTTTCTGAAAAAGGGAAAGTTGGGACTGCTGTCCAACTTTAAATTCTGATTTTGTTTATTTTTGAGCATTACACAATTAATAATTGGAATTTTACATCAAATTAACAAGAAAAACAATTGGTTATACGCATTCTTAGTTGAGACATTAATATGTTAGGTTAGTTTGTAATATGAGTTGCAAAACTTCTTGCATTTTTATTAGTGTTTCGGGGATAATAGTTTTAGCTTACTTATAAAATACATTACAAAATATTCTTGAAACCTAGACAAGGTTTACTTCTTTAGACTTCAGTCACCAATTTAACATCTTTTTGAGCTAAGTCAAAATAAAAACCAAGTACCACCTTGGCTAAAATGTTATTATTCTTATTCATATTTTAATAGCATTAAAAAGTATATTCTCACTGAAAGTAAATTTTAATGGGTGTGTCAATAGCTTAAACGACACTTATTTTGAAAGGGAGTAGCGTTAACTAAGAAATATGTGTAATTGTTTAAATAAATTGATACCATAAGTTAAAATATATATTATCAATACATATAAGTTAAGCAGAAAATTTACACAAGCTAATCAGTACAACATTATCGTGAGCAAGCTCATCTTAAAATCTAAGTTTTAGGTAATAGTTGAGACTAACAATTTTTTTTAATTACTTTAGGTAATTTAAGACTAACTCTTGAAGTTTTTGGACTCAACACAACAGTTCTTCTGAAATAAAAATTACACTTAATATTTAGCATAGTATTATTGGGCCCGTAAATAACACAGACTATGCTTACTAGTGTATTAATAATGCATACATTTTTACATTATGAAGTTAAAATAACCTACAACAATATGTAATCTTCACCGGAAACAATTTATTATAACCAGTTATCTTAGTCATTTACCACTCATCCAGCTATCGATATTGATCGTGCATAGGTTAGATTAGACAATGTCCGATAATATTCATAGGATTCAATTAGTTTTATGCCTCATAATTAGATGGAAAATTTTCATAAAGCACTATCTTTTAGTAGTAATTAGACATCTATAGATACTATTTGCTATATTACGGATTATAAATACCTTTTTTGTGGTTATAAGAGTATTTGATGTATTTAAGCTATTGTATTCATGAATACAGTAGCAAAAATAGGTGTGAATCAGGAAAGTCTAGTTAATCAGTTTTCATCGCGTGAAACATGGGATTACAGCTGGACATATTACTGTATTCGACTGTATTCACGGCGTGAAACAGGTGATTACACTGTTTTAAATGGAAAGTGTATCAATTAACATAATAGACTCCTAATATAACTCAACAAACTCAATTATAACACACAAAATTTGTATTTTCTGTTATAAAAAAGATTCTCAACTGAAAAATACCCCAAAAAGATAGCAATCTTCAGAGAAATTATACAATACATCTGAATACATAAATTATATTAATTAAAAAAACATATGAATACATTCATGGCATATAGCGAGACAGTGAATACAATGAAATACATAGAATACAATGGGATACATTGAAAAATAATAAATAAATAAATAAAAAGGCAGTGATTACAATAAAATATACGGAATACAACGAGATACACTGAAGTATAATGGGAAAAAAAGATAATGAATACAATGAAATACATGAAAATGCAGCGTGATACATTGAAAATACATTGAAATATATTAACAAAAAATCAAGTTGCTCAGCCCCAAACTCTATCGTCTTTGCTCAAGAACAAACCCTAATTTCCGCCTTGTAGCTAAATGGAGCTTCTTCCGATAGTCGACGAGTGTCGTACGGCATCAGACGGCTTCTTCTTCGGTACACATATCGGAAATTGCTCAAAGATCTGTGGAAACTGCTTTCTGATATCGATAATGAACCTCTCAACTTGAGGACCAAGCAATGTATAGACCAATCAATGATTTGCGCATGTTATTTGTCGCTTGAGGATTTTTTAAACGTGAAATTTACCCTTTGTGGCTTGATATAAACTGATGAAATAATAAAGAATAAACCTTGAACGCCCCTGATTATTTGTTGAAGGTGTTTACCTGTTTTCTGGCTTCGCGAATTAAAACTACTATATAAATCCATGATTTCACTCACAATTCTAGAATATTGTTAGTTGACCTCTAGTGAGTGTCGAAGTTGGCCATCTCGTCTCTACTTCTTCGAAATTAGGCGGGATACTCATTGAGTACACGTTTATTACGTACTCATACTACACTTCTGTGCATTTTTGTTGCACAGGTACATATATACCTCTAGCGGCCTACTGGGCGTAGCAGCGCGGATGATTCTGGGGCTAGGTGAGCTGTATTGTTCGAGGCCACCCGCAGCTAGTGTATTTCCTTTCAGCATTTTTATATTTACTCCCTGTCCACTGTATTTCGGACATATGTTGTATTTTATTTTCCTTATCAATAAATGCTCATGCACTTGTGACACCGGGTTCTGGGATGGTTTTTGAAAGATATGCACTAGTAGTTATTACTTAATTTGAATTGAAGTAGAGATTGCTTTAATTATGAAAAATGGAAGGAAAAATTCTAGATTTTCAAAGGTATTAAAAGAGAATTTAATTGATAATTTAGTTGGCTTGCCTGGCAGAGGTGTCCGGTGCCACCACGACCCTTAGTGAATTTTGGGTCGTGACAACATGATATCAGAGCACTAGGTTCCCGTCGGTCTCATGAGTCATGAGCAAGTCTAGTAGAGTCTCGCGGATCAGTACGGAGGCGTCTGTACTTATCCTCGGGAGGCTACAGGGCTGTTAGGAGTACTTCCCTTCTTGAGTTCCTTATCGTGCGGTTCAATTCCTTTGAGGCTTATGCCTTTGATTCCTTCCCACTCAATCTTACGCGACGCGAGCGCTTGTTATAAATCAAAAATTGAAGGATTTTAATGACACTACAAATGTGGTGCGGGATGATTTTTCCGGTATAGTTGATTGGACTATTATAGTCGCATTATGGAGGGGTATTCTATTGTTTTAGCTCAGTAACAAAACTTTCAAGAGCCTTGAGGCTAGGCACAGGTTGCCATGATGCTTATGAACAATTATTCCGCAGTGTTGTTGTGATGGTAGTATGTTTGCCCACGTGTCGGGGCACTGAATAAATTGAAGGGAGGTTTACTCAGCGTGTAATCAAGGGATTCAGTATTTTATTCCTGGTAGGGGAAAGGCAGTCAGACTAAGAATGGTCAGATGTGGGTTGGTGGAAGTAATGAGGCTTGGTATTTGCAAGCGTGGTGGAGCTTTCTTTTATGAGAGGGTGTCGTGGTCCTAATGGAACGTACCAAGTTCGTCGATGTTATAATCTGCTAAAATTCGCCTTTAAGACAAGATTTTGTGAAATAGTATTGGAGTACAGCTATCCGATATCGCATGGTGCGGTGGTTTAGGATCGAATCGGGATTTCTAATGTTGACGGTTCGATAAAGATGACCTTTGGAAAGGTTTATAGGTTAGCAGCAATTGTGGGTTCAAGTGCCACGAAGATAGAGTTTATTTAAGGCAACAGATGAGCAGCAGAGTATGAGGAAAGACGTGCGGGAAGTCTCAGGCAGTGTTTAAAACTTCTAGAAGGCCAGGTATAAGAAGCGCAGGTCGATTGGTTGATTAAAGAAGCGAGTTTGCCCAGAGTGGGAGAGTGGAGGATGTTGCATATGGGCTTGGTAGTAGGATAACTACGCGCCAAAGGAGAGTTTGGAATGATCTGGGATTTTAGCGACTGGCCATTGAAGTCTGTGGATGTAAATTGAAGTATGGGCCATTATGCGGCAGGAGATTTGGTATAACAGGAAGGAGCTGCTTGGAATGAAGAAGGACGCAGCATAACTCTGAATTTGGAAAGGTGTTGCCACACATCTAATTGATGTCCATGAGGAGTGAACGGACTGGTGCAGCTAGAGAGTGAGCTTGGACTCAGGATTTGGTTGTTGATATCATAATGATTGTATCCCGTGCAGCAGCATTGGAAGGTGTCGGGAAGTGATTTTTGCAGGCGGGTTATTTCCCGTGAGCAGATTAGCGGCCGCGTGGTTGGCAAAGCTTCTGCAGAGAGTTACATTGGTTATCCAACAAAGAGATCGGTCGTGCAAATGTGATTGATGATTCAGAATACGAAAGATGGGGATTTACAGAAAGATTTTCGAGAATTTGCAGCGGATGATTCCGTAAGGTTATGTCAACAAGAGATAAAGAATTCTGGTGAGTTTCAGAGTTGTGTAATAGTGGCTTCAAGCTAAGTGGGAGAGTCCCACCGCCTAAGATTGGGTTTCATGGTTAACTACTTGCGAGGTTTCCGTTTATCTGCATATCAATGGGTTGTTTCGGCTACGGGAAAAGACCATAAGTGGTAATTTGAGCGAATGAATTGTTGGAGGCATACTATGGTTGGCCTTATTGGCTCATGTTTGGACTTGAAAAAAGGTTCAGGATTTATGCCTTGTATAGATATAGGTTTCAGAGGAAGTGATTTTGCCGGGTGATTCGCTGAGAAAATATTTGTGTGTTATAAGATTTATGGAGTGAATTATATTCGGGACCAAGTCAGAGCGGGTGGCTCTCAATAATGGTCCTAGTGAATTCAGAAGTTAAAGTGTGGTGACCAATGATTTCGAGCCTATGAGTACAATTAAGAATCAAGCTTTGTAGCAGCTTATGAGAAGGTGCCCAGAATGTTCTATGATTTTTTGACTTGTGGTGTAGCATTTGAGAGATATGAAATAGTTCGTGGGATTTGAGACAGCATGGTTTCGTGATTCAAGGTCACTCGGGGTGAGTGTAGATGGAGTATATTATGTGTTGAATGGAGTTAGTCTTATTTCTAAGGTAAGCAAGGATGAATTGGAAGAAGGTGGATTGATTAGCCATAGTTGAATTTGGCATGTTGGGGTATGTGATCAGTTCATTCAGCGTGATCGAGTTATGCGTATGATTTGTAGCGGTACGTGTGAGGTTTGTCGGCCGCCGTAATTGATGTTAATCAGAAGCATTCTTCTGTTATGGCTTATTAAGTGGAAGCGGATTGCGGAGGGAATATGGTGGCTTGTGCCACTACTTAGAGATTTGCATATCCTATGGTTATGGGAATTTAACTGTGTGTTTCTATGATTCTCCTGAAGTGAGTTAAGTGAAAATTTCGTATATGATGAAGTGTTAAAATATTAATGATTTCGGAGTTATGATGAAAATCGTGTTCTATCATATATTGGCACGTTGGGTGCGGTGAGAGGTATGGAAATTTGAAGTGAGGGTCAAGGTTGCAGTTCGGTGTTGACAAGGATGTCACGAGCTCGGATAAGTAAGGAAAGGTTTGAATGATTAAAGTAAATTGGTATTGTCTTCAGCGTCACCTGAGATCGATGTGTTGTGAAAGAGGCTTTGCATCCTGGTTAAGGATTCTTGACCGTTTTTTGGCGTTAGTGCGGCCGATGGTTTAGATGTGCGGACCCATTATTTATTTCAAAAGATTATGGGAATGTGTCCCACGGGAAGATTGTATAAGTGTGACATGTAGCCACTTAATTGACTAAAGATTGAAACCAAGTATAAGGATTGTGGTAATATCATTAATTTGAGAATTTATGCCTGAAGGGCACTCTGTTTATTGGGTTATGAACTGAGGAGGTTGCTCCGGTTATAATGGTTTTTCTTAGGTGTTATGAGTAAAAAGGGAGTTACTATGGACCTTTGAAAGGTTATTAGCGAAGTTGGTGCAACCAGAAATCGGCTTGAGGTCAATGGATTGATTTATATGTGAACAGGGCTTTATATTAGGCCAGTTGTGTTCGTTTCAGCGAGCGTTCCCTATGGAGGAACAGTCGGGGTGTTATTTTGTCATCAGCTATTCCAGGAAATGATATATTGTGCCGTATGAGTTGTGAGACCGCTTGGTAAATTCTTATGTGTTGAGGTTCCGTGTGGCGATGATGATATGTGAGCAGAATGGCTCTTGAGATTCAGATCTTGTATCGCACCTCAGTTGTGCTTGAGTT
>MU710394.1:2751-18558 GCA_026770625.1 Nicotiana glauca | reverse complement strand
CCTATTGCAACATGATAGAGGAAGAAATGGACGGTGAGCCATGTTTCTATGATGTCAAGGAATACCTCCGGATGGGGATATACCCGGAGCAGGCCACCGTAGATCAAAAGAGAGCCATTCGGCAATTGGCTAATGGATTTTTCCTCAGTGGAGGAGTGTTATAAAAAAGAACACCAGATTTGGGATTGCTGAGATGTATAGATGCGGGTCAAGCCGCGACAGTTATGACTGAGGTACATACTGGAGTTTGTGGGCCACATATGAGCGGATATGTATTGGCGAAGAAGATTCTTCGAGCGGGGTATTATTGGCTCACCATGGAGCGTGATTGTATCAGTTTCGTGCGTAAATGCCATCAGTGTCAGATACACAGAGATCTGATTCATTCTCCACCAACAGAATTGCATACAATGTCAGCGCCATGGCCATTTATTGCATGGGGCATGGATGTCATTGGACCGATTGAGCCGGCAGCTTCCAACGGTCACAGGTTCATTTTGGTAACCATCGACTATTTCACTAAGTGGGTTAAAGCTAAAACTTTCAAATCCGTAACCAAGAAGGCGGTGGTGGATTTTGTTCATTCCCATATCATCTGTAGATTTGGGATCCCAAAGGTGATCATCACAGACAATGGTGCTAATCTTAACAGCGGTTTGATGAAAGAAGTATGTCAACAGTTCAAGATTACACACCGTAATTCCACCCCGTATCGGCCCAAGGCGAATGGGGCGGTTGAGGCAGCCAACAAAAATATAAAGAAGATATTGAGGAAGATGGTAGAAGGATCCAGACAATGGCATGAGAAGTTACCATTTGCATTGTTGGGTTATCGCACTACTGTTCGTACTTCAATAGGTGCATCTCCTTATTCGTTAGTATACGAGACTGAAGCAGTGATACCGGCAGAGGTTGAGATTCCGTCTCTCCGGATTGTCGCTGAGGCCGGGATTGATGATGATGAATGGGTCAAAACCCGATTGGAGCAACTGAGCTTGATTGATGAAAAAAGATTGGCAGCAGTATGTCATGGTCAATTGTATCAAACGAGAATGGCAAGAGCGTATAACAAAAAGGTGCGTCCCAGGAGATTTGAAGTGGGACAGCAGGTGCTGAAAAGAATCTTGCCACATCAGGCTAAAGCAAAGGGCAAGTTCGCCCCGAATTGGCAAGGGCCGTTTATTGTGACCAGAGTGTTATCCAATGGCGCTTTGTATCTTACAGATGTCGAGGGACGATGTATCGACATGGCTATCAATTCTGACACAGTCAAGAGATATTATGTGTAATTTCTTTGATTGTAATTGTTGTTTATTTGTTTTGTTTGTTTGTACTTGGCATTTATCGGAGAATGAAATGATGGAGGCAATTTTTCTACTATCCAAACACTTTAACCTTTGCTTCCCCCTTTTGAGCCTTGATTATTCTTTCATACCCCTCTCTTGGAATCATTAATGAAAAAAAAGAGAAAAATAAAGAAAAATAATAACAAAAACAAAGTCACAAGAAATACAAAGGAATCAAGTAAACTACGTTCGACCTGATTCCTCAAAGAGGATACGTAGGCGCCTCACGGCTCGGTCATAGTGTAACAAAAATAAAAAATTCCCCAAGCAAGAAAACTGGGGCAGAAGTTACGTTTGTAATTTTGGAAAAAATAAAAAGCTTTGATTCCAAGAGTTGTAATGTTTTACCCATAAAAGTTATTTTGAATTTTTGATATCCTTTCTTATAG
This sequence comes from Nicotiana glauca, assembly GCA_026770625.1. Lineage (NCBI taxonomy): Eukaryota > Viridiplantae > Streptophyta > Magnoliopsida > Solanales > Solanaceae > Nicotiana > Nicotiana glauca. The sequence goes on along the minus strand of MU710394.1, from coordinate 16,823 downwards.
ACCCACAAAAAAATCCATATTTGATGTCCCAAAAAGGCCTCCCGATCAGTATCCGAGAGATGCCGAGTCAGGCAAATAAAAGCCGAGAATAACACACTGGTCCCCGACTGAATGAGGATCATGAGTTGAGCGAATTGATAGCCAAAAGAATCCCCAGTAGAGAGAATCTTATCAGTAACACTCCAATCCCCAGCTGGAAAAGAAAAATAAAATGAGAGAGTCTTATTGGTGAAAACCTTCACAGGCACCATAAGGCGACGAAAGCTGAGAGAAACAAAACGAGAGAGTCTTATGGTGAAAACCTTCACGGGCACCATAAGGCGACGGGAGTTGAGAGAAATGAGAGAGTCTCATTAGTGAAAACCCCTCGAAGGGCACTATGAGGCGACAAGGAGTTGAAAAGGGCAAACAAGATAAGATTGGCAGAAGGGATCCGTCAAGGCATCAAGCATTGCAAAAATGTCAATTCGGCAAAAGAGTTGGGCGCCTGATTATCCCCAGCAAAATGAGGCCATCAGAAAGATTGATTGATACAGATAGACTGGGTTGATTAATCCGGAATGCACGACATGATCATTGGGATCGGTTATACCATGCAGATAAGTTCTTTTCCTTTTTCTTCTCCCCAACATTGGTTCAGAAAGACTTTTCTTTTCTATCTTTTGAAGTCATCACTTTTCATTTCTTTGTTTAATGACTTTTCCTCCAGCAATTTGTTTTTGAGAAGGATTTTTCAGAGCTTACTACCAGTTGCCAAAATGATGCAAGGCAAAATGGGAATAGGCCAAAGATAAGGAAATAAAACGAAAAGACGTTTGTTGCAAGACCCAATGATGGATTGGTCTGGGATTTTAGGGAAATTATAGAGAAAAACCAAAAAAATAGCAGTTGAGAAATTTGTGAATAAGGATCATCGGGAAGAAGGAGCATCCCTGGCAGACTATCGACCAAGTTCCAAGATGGTCGGATAACACAGAGCAGGGAAGGAAAAAAGGGGAAAACCATCCCCAACAGGAATGTCATCCCGAGCAAATAATATCATCCCCAGCAGGAGTGGCGTGACCACTCACCACGTTTTAAACTAACAAATTTTCTTTGATTTGAAGCAGGGAAAGGAAATGTTATTGATGGCAGAAAGACAGGCCACAATTTCAAATAATCAAACTGGGGCAGAAAATTTTCTTTCATTGAAAATTTTCTTGAAATCAGATACCCACTTGGGGAAGATGGAAGATAACACAAGTTTTGAAGGCAGTGGAATCCCCAGCAGTCCGCGGGAGAAGGCAATACAAGTTTTAAAGAAAGCAATCTCGGGAGAAGCAAGATAACCCAAGTTTTAAGGGTAGTGGTCTTTGAACCAGTATTATCCCCACCATTGTTGAAAGAAGGAAAATAACCAGTCTTAAAGAAGGAAAATAACCAGTCTTAAAGAAAGAAGATAATTCCCCAGCAGTGTTATCCCCAGCAGGTTTCAGAGAAATGAAACACCAGTTTGAGGGAAGTAATCACTAAAGAAGTCAGGAGCCCGCCTGTAGAATGGAGGATGTTATTTTTAAAGTTAGTTGAAGTCAGGAGCCCGCCTGTAGAATGGAGGTTGTTAAATTTTAAGTTGAAGAATTCAGGAGCCCGCCTGTAGAATGGAGGTTTTTAAATTTTAAGTTGAGAAGTCAGGAGCCCGCCTGTAGAATGGAGGTTTTTTAATTTTTAAGTTGAAGAAGTCAGGAGCTCGCCTGGAGAATGGAGGCTGCTTTATCTTTAAATTGTTGAAGAAGTTAGGAACCCGCCTGGAAAATGGAAGCTTCTTTATCTTTAAATTATTGTTGAAGTCAGGAGCCCGCCTGGAGAATAGAGGCTGAATTATCTTTAAATTACTGTTGGAGTCAGGGGCCTGCCTGTAGAACGGAGGTTGTTTATTTTAAAAGGTGAAGAAGTCAGGAGTCCGCCTGTAGAATGGAGGTTTTTTTAATTTTTAAGTTGAAGAAGTCAGGAGCCCGCCTGGAAAATGGAGGCTGCTTTATCTTTAAATTGTTGTTGAAGTCAGAAGCCCCACCTGGAGAATGGAGGCTAAATTATCTTTAGATTTTTGTTGGAGTCAGGAGCCCGCCTGGAGAATGGAGGCTGAATTATCTTTAAATTGCTGTTGGAGTCAGGAGCCCGCCTGGAGAACAGAGGAGTACATTTCAAGTTGGAGTCAGGGGCCCGCCTGTAGAACAGAGGAGTACACATTCAAGTTGAAGTCAGGAGCCCGCCTGCAGAACAAAGGAATACATTTCAAGATCAAATCAGAAGTCAGTAATGAAGAAGGTTACAACAAAATACCCCCAGCATGAATCCCATCGCAGAAATCAGAAAGAAGACTACAAGAACAAGTCGGAGATAGATAAGATTTTATAATTCCTAGTTTAAGTCTAGCTTCTTGTTTTCTTTTGGCACGGTGTAATAAGGAGATCAAAAAGCAGTAGCAACAGCATGCAATAGCAGTAACATCAAAATTGCAGTTCCATGGTAGTCCCACCTAACAAAACCTCCCAGAACTACACTGACCTGATTCCTTTATAGCCAAGGATATGTAGGCAACCTCCGAAGCAAGGTTCGGTCACCACATTTTTTCAAAATGCTTCCATCAGAGTGAATGTGAGCAAAAATTATCCATGGCATTCATTTGTCTTTGCACGAAAACTCTTCATGTTCTCGAGCAAAGAGGGGCAACTGTAAATGCCTAATTTTTGCCCCATCTTTTTCTTATATATATATATGTGTGTGTGTGTGTGATTGTTTGTTCTTATTTGTGTATGTGTAGGTTTTAAGAATTGAGTAGTGGTTTGATAAATGGGGTAGGAGTTAGGCTAGTGTGCAACTTAATTAAAATTGTGCCAAAATTGGCCCAAAATTTGAGCCCAAAGAACCCAAATCCGGTCCAAAAGGGGCTGCCAAGAAGATCATAAAACGACGTAGTTTTTGTCTTGAAACTACGTCGTTTTGGTTAAGTGACAAGATTCAATCTCATCCACCCATCTTGATTTAATCCAACGGTCCTAGTTTGATCTTCATCCTAGGTATTTAAAGCCAAAATCCCCAAAAATTTACCCCATTTCCCCATTATTTCCTCTCTCTTCTTTCCCTTTCATCACCCCCTCTTCTCTCTCCCCCCAAGCCGCCGGCGCCGCCCCATCGCCACCACCGAAAATCGTCCACCGGCGGCGGCCGACCTTTAATCGGCCTCTAAATTCCACCATGTAATCTTCACCACCTCCTCTTTCCATATCTCCAAACCAAATCCTTCAAAAACTCTCAAACTCCTTGAATCTTAGATCTAAGAAACTTTTCCGTTACTTTTTCGCCCTAGTTATTGAAGTTCCGGCTACTACCACCCTACAATACATACATCAACGGATAGAGCTCCTCAAGACCTAGCTATTGATGTCAATTCTACCTCAAAAATCCGGCGATCAAAATCCGGCCAAAAATCCGGCGATTTCCCTGAACATCCTTCTTGGCATACCACCATTTTTTCGGCCATTTGAATTGTAAAATGGTAAAATGCTATTATTTTTTCATGGCTGATTTTTATTTTTAATTTTTAATTTTCAGATTTTTATTTTTTGTTTATTATTAATTATTTTAGCATTAGTTTTTGAAGTTTGAAATGTTAAATTTTCTGTTTTTGCACTTGTTGAAATAGTAAAATAGTTTTGTACTGATAAAAGTAAAGTAGTGAAAAATACTTAAGAGTATATGGTATTTGTTTGTTTGTTTATTTACTACTTCAAGACTTTTTGAGTACAAAACTCAAAAGTCATTTGTTTGGTAAGGAATATAGACTTTTGGACAATTTTTGAATAAAAGTCTATCCTTGAACAACAAAATGCAGATTTTTGTTTGAAATACTCTCTTTTGACAAGATTTGGTCGAGAAAGTCTTGCTTTTTGAATTTAAGAGCAGACTTTGTAGAAAATCTGTCAAAAAGATTATCTTTTGAATTTTTGAAATAGCTGTCTGTTTTGATATATAGGGGTATTCCATCACACTTAAAAAAAAAGGGACACTGGGAGGGGGAATTTTTAACACTAAGAGTTCAGTAGTTTGAGAGGAAAATAGGCTGTGGTTTGGTCTTGAACTTGGCTCTGTTTGTTGCTGCTGATTGTCAATCTGCTGTTGCTGTTATCTGCTGCTGCTGCTGATTTACTCCTTTCTTCTTATATTTTCAATACCAGGTACCTACCTCAAGCTTATGTTGATGTGTCAACCCCTATTGGAAACATGAGATGAAATGGAAGATACATTTTGCTGAAGTTGCACTGTTTTTATGCTTCTATATGTTTTGTAGAGTTTTATATGATTTGATTGTTTATTATAAATGAACTAAGGGCTGCTTTAAATAATAATGGACTTGTACTGTTAATCTGAAATGGCATGAGTTGTGGTTAACTCAGGACGTTTGTGTAGTCGAATAGACACTGAATATTATTCATGGAGCCTAGTTAGTTTGATTTTTGTTTCGTATAGAATATTTAATCAATTACTGATTAGCATTTAGCCTAGTAATTAAACTGATTTCCTAGCTTGGTTATCAATCCTTTAGTAAGTATAATTTTATAAGTGTTAGCTTTAGTTCACATTGCAATAACCTCACCTGGATATGTTTTTTTAGTTAGTACTTGAAAGTAAAATAGTCCTTTAAAATTAATGTGGTAATTTTGGCATAAGCGAGATTTTGCCTCATGTCGATGCAGTTTACCTGTTGGAAGGTTATTGTAGTTTCATTGGGAAATTAATGGCTGTTGCAAATGTGTGTTTTAATTAGGTACTAATTGTTGGAACATCCGTAGCTCGCTATTAATAAATAAACTATTGGAGATTGTGTATCACAGTGTGGTGGTGATTCCCATGAAATTGGATATGTGCTAAATATTTTGTTGTCTAAGTTAGTCAACACAAAGTATAGATCCTGCTTGACTGCAACCTTTTGGTTTGAAAATGTAGATTTTAATAATTTTAGACGATTAGATTTGAGGTGTGCCATATTAGCCAAGTGTATGATTTATAGCCCTCATGAGCCAATTTAGAAACCTTTTGGTTAGAATAAATCGAGGTGTGCCGCACCGCACGAAATAACAGTTGCGTGGCCCTCATTTTCATTCCGTAATGATCCTTAAAATTTGGGAGGGCCGTTTAGCAAATTTTACGGCCTTCCCCAAAATAATAATACGCTAGATTCTTTAAGCACAACTTTAATAAAATTACCTCCTTAAACTCGGGTGTGCATTTCATGCGACCCAAATCAAATTCCAAAACGTTGAATAGAGTATGCTTAGGATTGCGGGTGCATTTCATGTGACGCAATCCGAAGACACGCTTTAAACGACGTTCATTTTTCTTTTAAATAAATACATATTGAATAAACGCAGTTAAAAGTAAAATTGGCATATAGGCTCTTCATGTGATAAAATCTGATAAAAGCTAAATGCAATAGTTAAGCGACCGTGCTAGAACCACGAAACCCGGGAATGCCTAGCACCTTCTCCCGGGTTAACAAAATTCCTTATCCAAATTTTTGGTACGCGGACTGTGAACAGAGTCATCGTTTTCCTCGGTTCAGGATTCAACCGGTGACCTGGGACACCATTAATATCCCAAATGGCGACTCTGAATAATTAATGATCAAATCCCGTTCCGATTGTCCTTTAATTGGAAAAACTCCTTTACGCCCTTGCGGGTGTAGTAAAAAAGGAGGTGTGACAGTTACCATGCAAAGGCCTATGGGTATCATCCATCTCTCTGAAGTTTCTTCTAAACACATCGTTATTCCCACCCCTAATGTTCCATATTTTGAAGTTAGTTGGACGATTCATGGCTAGCTTTAGTTGTAGGTTTGTTGGTTTCCCATTCTCCCTTGCTCCTTGTTGGAACACAGGGTTCCTCCTCAGTATTGGGACCAGAATCATGGCTCGATTGCCCACCATTGGGTCTTGGGGAGGCCTAATATCCATTGAGCACTTGTACAGTGATAGTGGACAACTGAGAACATGCCTCTTCTCTTGCATCTCCATGAAGAGAAAAACATTTACCTCATTTATGCTTGAGAACTCCAAGATTTGTTCCACTCTTGGGAACAAGGGGTCTCCCATTTCCTCCTCTGGATCCTCCTCCTTATTCCTCCTGCACATCCTGTGGGTGGGGTACATGAGGTACTGGTGGTTCTTGGTGGACTTGTGGCTGGGGAGGGTTCTCCCAAGGCATAAAGATTGGGTTCAAGTATGTGAGGGTTTCTGGGGGGAAGAAGGGCATGTCTGGGTGTGGGTTCTATGGTTCCATGGGGTTGAAATATGGAGGCATATTCCATTGATGCATGAAACAGGTGGGGATTCATTATTGGTGCCAATGGGTTCAGAATGTTGTTTAACCAAACCTGGTTCAAGTAGTTGTTCATTGCAAGTCTCATTCCTTCGAAAATTAGTTGAGCAAGATAATGAATGTTGTGGAGAATAACAATGGCTTCCTGCCCATTTATTTGGACATTAAAGGACACTGCATGGCCCAACAGACACACTTCCATCCACGAGAGTGGTTGGTAATCCTGGTTTTGAGGTGGTTGAACTAGGATTATTTGTGGGTCTATCGCTTGTAGTGGTGCATGTTGCTGATTTTCCATATTCTGGGCTCTGTGATGCCTTAGGATTTGGATTAGCATATGCCGTCTCCTTAAGGTAGATCGTATTCTTGGCATTTTCCAAAGAGGGATCGAGGTTTCTTAAAGAAGTATTTTTTGGTATGGTATTTTGATTGTCAGTAGGAGTGTTGGGAGGTGGGCTAATAATTGGCAGATCAATTTGCATGTCTAGTGTGTGGAGTAGCGTATTATACTATGCAATATCCTTATCAGATTTTGCATGGATTGAGTTCTTGGGTTCAGATGCCATTTGTCCATAATGGGTGGAAAGGGTTGACATTTGGATGGCATGCTCGAACTCTTCATTACCACGAGCTATTACCTTCATTATGTTAGTAGCTTCTGGGGTTATAGAGTGATTAGTTATATCTTGGTACTTTGATTGGTTAGAATTAACGGTCATAGGGTCCCTAGTGTTGATATTAGTGGTACTAATTACATTGTTTGTGTATTTTTCCTACATGGCGTTAGAAAATTTAGTGGTTACCAATGCCACGTGTGAATTTGATATATCCATGTTGTCCAAAGAAGTTTCCAACTGATTTTTAGTGTTTAAAAAAATTTTATTTTTGAGATAAGTATTTTTATTATTTTTATTCTTATTTTTGTCAAAAACAATGGTTTCACCCAAAACCATTTGCTCTTCTTCCAAAAGAGTAAAATTGTTTTGGGTTTTAATGGTGGTATTCTCCATTGCTGGAATTTTAGAGCTTTTATCATATAGAGAGTCTTGAGTTTTAATCATATCTATGGACTTGTAATGTAAGACTTTCGTGTCTAAGTACTTACAAGTTGTTGCATTGAAAAGTTTTACTGGGATACCTGGGTTGTTGTCATTTTTCACCGACTAAGGAAACTGGTCTTTGTTCTTTTTTGGTTTTGGCCTCTTTTTTTTTATTAAAAGAGACTGTCTCCCACTCCTTTTTTTCTTCCTCCCATTGCTTGACTGGTTGTTCCTTGTCCGGTTGTGCTTGATCCGTGACTTGCATTTTGTTGTCCATTTTTCCCTTGAGAATGAAGTTACATTGGGTTTGGATGTGGCTCAGACGCCCACAATTCTTGCATAAAAATTTCTCCCTTTCATAATGTATATATTGCTTGTGTTGTCCAATATAGATGTAGGGTTGGACGGGGATTTCCAATGGGAGCTCAACACAAAGCCTAGCATATCGGCCTCTGACCGTGGTGGAGGTGCAAACATCAATTTTAATAATCTACCTATAGCATTCCCAATCTTCACGAGGAGCTTTTCATCGTAAAACTCAGTTGGCAATTGTGGAAAACGGATCCAAACTGCTGAACTTGTTAACTTTTCTTTATTTGCTACAAAGTTTGGTCTCCATTTAGTAATTGACAGGTAGTGGCCATTTATAAACCATGGACCATGAGTGAAAGCCTTCTCCATATTTTCTCTCTTTGTAAACTTTACGATGTAGTAGTCGTCCCCTAGGTCAATTAGTGGGAAGTTTTCCATTGATTGCCATAGTTCTTGGATCTTCTTTTTCAGATAATGATGTAGAATTGTTTTGCAAAATAGCTTGGCAATAAGTCAGAACTTCCAAGGTTGATAAATTCTCTGCTTTTCTTCTTCGGTTAGTGTTATTTCTTTAATTCCCAATGTATTGAGCTCGATTAAATGCTCCTATTCTTCCTTTTCTGGTAGGATTTCTTCCATTGGGTCCTCGGATAGAGTAAGGGAATTTGTAAAGTTCATTAGGATTGAGGCGAGAAGCATATCCTTGAAAGACGCTTTGTCTTCCATGCCATTAACCATGGCATTATCATGGGTGATGTCCGGTGGTTTAGATGGTGGGGGAATGGGGTTTTCTTTATCTGAGGGTTGGGAGTTCATCGAATTCAGAAGAAATAGTTTCCTTCTCTTTTCTTTTCCATAGCGTTCTTCTGAACCACCCAGGCTTACGTATATAATAATGCCTTTATTTTGGTTCTACTCGGCTAAAAGCATTGATAGCAATAAGATTGCTCTTTTAGTGGGCGTTTGGACATAAAAATTGTATAATTTCAGAAAAATTAATTTTTTTTAAAGTGAAAAAGATATTTGAAAGTTAGAGTTGTGTTCGGACATGAATACAATTTTGGGTTGTTTTAAAATTTTTGTGAGTAATTTGAAGTGAATTTTTTTGAAAAGTAGCCTTTTGAAGTTTTTTAAATTTTTGAAAAATTTCGAAATTCATCTTCAAGGTGAAAATTGAAATATTATGGACAAACATTGATTTAGAAAAAGAAAATAAAAATTTTTGTATGGCCAAATGGCCCCGGCTGACTGTCCAGTGAGACATATTCATTCAATGTTACATCCCTAGTGATAATTAGCCCTGGAGTCTTTTGATTTGTGCACCACAACCTATAACCTTTTGATCTAGTTTCATACCCTAGAAATATGCACTTCTTTGCCCTTGGCTCAAGTTTTCCATCCCCTACATGAGTACAAGCAAGACAACCAAATATCCTTAAATTTGAATAATTAGCAAGTGAACTGGACTATACCTTAAAAGAAATTTTAAACTCAATAGTTATGGATGGAGATCTGTTGACCAAATAACAAGTTTTATTGATTTCTTTAGCCCAAAAATACTTGCTAACACATGAGTGTAAAAGCATGCTTCATGCCCTATCACAAAGAGTTCTGTTCATACGTTCTGCAACACTATTTTGTTGTGGTGTTCCGATATAAGTGCGGTGTCTCACTATGCCCTTTCTACTGCGGAAATTATTGAACTCAAAATTACAAAATTTTAATCCACTGTTAGTTCGAAAACGCTTAACTTTTCTTTTCGTCTGCCTCTCAACCATCATCTTCCATTTAACAAATGTCGGAAATGCCTTATCTTTTATTTTCAGGAAATACACCCACACCATCCTTGAGTAATCAATAATCAAAGTCATAAATACCCAACACCACTCTTGAAGGGAACTCTGTTTGGACCCCACAAATCCAAATGTATATAATCTAAATTGTCTCAGGTCTTGTGCTTGGCCTTCTTGTAGAACTTTACTCTTGTTTGTTTACCAAACACACAATGCTCACAAAAATATAAAGTTTGATTTTTTGTATCCATCCAGCAAATTTAGTTTACTCAACAAAGACAATCCCTCATCACTCATATAGACCAAGTGTAACGATCCGACTGGTTGTTTTAAGCAATTGCGTCTAGTTCGGTAGCTTGAGGTCACGAGTAGCTTCACAATGTGTATTATGACTTGCGTGCATCATTGGCTCGAGTTTTTGGGGGAGTGCGGAAAGGATTTTTAGGAGTGACTCTCATTTGAGAAGCTCGAAGTTAAAAGAATTATTAAAGGTTTGAATTTTGAGTATTTGACCTCGGATTGGAGTTTTGATGGTTTCGATTAGTTCGGATGATGATTTTAGACTTGGGCGTACGCCCGTAATTTCATTTGGATTTTTCTAGCAGGTTTCGATATCATTTGGCGAAAGTTGGCAATTTAAAGATTTAGAATTTTTCTAGGTTTGACCATAATTTGAATTTAAGGCTATCGGGTACGAATTTTGGTTTCAAAACTTGGGATAGGTTCATTTTATCATATGAAACTTGCCTGCAAAATTTGGTGTCATTTAGAGTTGATTTGATATGGTTCGGACGCTTGGTTGCGATTTAATAAGTTCTTGAAGTTCATTATAATTTTCATGTGTTTTGGCATCTGATTCATGATTCTAGAGCTTATTTTGGTGACCCGATCACGTAAGAGGTTTGTGTTATATTTTTAGAATTGTGTGGATGTTTGGTCTAGAGCCTTGAGGGCTCAGATGAGTTTCATACGCGTTTTGGAGTGTTGAAAAAAGGTTCAGCTTTGGTGGTGTCTCTGTTCTCACATTTGCGAGGTTTTCATCGCATTTACGAGATCATTCTTGCTTTTGCGACGATAGGCTGGGGCAGGGGATTTCGCATTTACAAACTATTTCATCACATTTGCGATTAGGCAGCTCCGCATTTGCAACACAAATTATCGCTTTTGCAAAAACTCTAGCTCGCTTTTGCGAGTCTTGTGTCGCATTTGCGAGTTTGACAGAGGTGGTCAGCCTTCACTTTTGCGACACTTCTGTCAAATTTTCTACCATCACATTTGTGATCCAGATGTCGCAAATGGGACATCTAAGACTGGTATTAAGACCTCCATTTCGGGACTTAGCTTCATTGTACCATGTTTTGAACCCTAGCCTAGATGGGAGGCGATTTTGTGAAAGGATTTTCATATCAAATCATATTTTGTGATTATACATTTGATTTAGCATCAAATTCACGAGAATCTAAGGGAAAATTTTAGAAAAATTGTAAAATCTTTTAAAATGTAAAATGATGATTTGAAGAACGAATTGATGTCAGAAATTGATAATTTTGATATAGTTGAACTCGCATCGGAATGGGTGTTCGGGTTTTGTAAATTTATCGGGTTCCGAGGATGGGCCCAGGGGGAGTTGATTTTTTGGACTTTTTGCATATTGTATAAAGATCCTAGCTTTGTTAATTGAAATTATTTTATCTTGAATTGTTTGATGTATTTAAGTCGTCTTTGGCTAGATTGAGCCGAGCGAAGGTGATTTATAAAGAAAAAGCTAATTTGGGTATTGAGTTAGCCGAAGTGAGGTAAGTGTCTTGTCTAACTTTGTGTGGGGTAAACTACCCCTTGGAATTGAGTTACTTGTGCTATCTTGCCAAGTGAAAGTTGTGTACGCAAAGTGACGAGTGAGTACACTGTATATATGTGGTAATTGACCGGTCCAAAGTGTCTAGTCTCTTACCATGACTTTAATTAAATTGTCATAACATGTGGTATCTCGTTGTTAGTCTACTCTTACATACTTTATTTGACACTGTTAGTACTTATTGTACCTCTTACTCGTTATTTGGCCTTATATACCTTAGTTGAGGTTATTGCCTTTCTTATAGTGTTGTTACCTCTTAATTGTTGAATTTCTTCTATGACTCTGTGCTTATCTGCTACATGTCCTAATTGTTGTGACTGCATACTTAGTTATCGTGCGCCTTACCTGTCCAGTCTTTTTTGTAAAGTTTGTTATATTCCTTTGATTTTTACGTGGTCCCTTGGTTGCCATGTACTCGTACTCTTGATTGTAGAAATTCTTGTAAATTGAGTTATTGAATTATTGCTATTGATTTAAAATATTGTACGGGCGATCGGGTTGCACGCTATAAAGGTGAAATAAGGGTGAATTGATATGGTGAAATAAGGGTGAATTATGATATTGATATTATATGGTGGGATCGGGTTGCGCGCTGCAACATATTTTGTTTATTGTCATAATATTGATATTGTATGGTGGGATCGGGTTGCATGCCGCAATGTCACGACCCAATTCCCAAACCCGGTCGTGATGGCGCCTCTCGTGAAGACAAGGCCAGCCAACAGAACAACAATGCCCCTTTTAAACAATTAATAAACATAGATGAATGAATAATACGACTTAATGACATTAATAGCCGACATTTACCACCCAACACAACCCGACCGGGGTGTCACAAGTCACGAGCATCTAGATAAGTCTAAATACAATTACAGGGCCAACAATATACAGAATAAAATTTAGAACCAAAGGAAATAATCTGGTGCCGCGAACGCTGGCGGTCACTCTGCTCAGCTTCAATAGTGATACCTTCAATCAGCTAATAACCCACTACCGGGTGAACAATACCTGTAACTGTACGCGGGGTGCAGGGAGTAAAGTGAGTACTCCAACTCAGTGAGTAATAAGAGAAAATAACAACTGAGCAGTTAGAAATCACGTAAAGCAATCAACATGCTGTATAGAAGCCGGGTACAATTTTTTAAGAAAGATAGTGAAATATGTGATATCTTTAGAAATGCCTTGGCTCAGTTCAAATCCCTTTTGAAAATGTTCTTTTCAGTAATTACAAAAATGATTTCAAACAGTTAGTGCTGATAGGCACAAAAAATCTGCCCCTCGGGCATAAATACTTCAGTATAACAGGCAAGAAGGCAAATAAGTATGCAAGATGAGCACATAAAAGTTCGCCCCTCGGGCACAGCTCAAATCAATAACAGCCCCTCGGGCTCAATATCAAATGCTCAGACTGGTATCAGCCCCTTGGGCACAGTGTCACATCACTCAGATTAGTATCAGCCCCTCGGGCTCAGTATCAGTCACATAGTGCAACATCAGCCCCTCGGGCTCACTCTCATTCATATGGGTACCCGCACTCACTGTGGGTGTGCAGACTCCGGAGGGGCTCCTACAGCCCAAGTACTATCAATAAGGCCTGAAAGCCTGCTCATAATACACTCGAGGCCTGAAAGCCTCCTCACCAATCACTCGAGGCCTGAAAGCCTCCTCACCAATCACTCGAGGCCTGAAAGCCTCCTCACATCACTCATCAGATCCTCAATCATAGCCCTCGACCTCAATCAGTCCAAAATAGTCATAAGCCCCTCGGGCATCATTAAAACAAAAATGCCCAGCTCAAACAATAGTTCAAATATCAGTTAAAACTCAAGGTTGAGTAAAAATATAGCTGAGTTCATGAAACAGTGTAATTCAATGGACTGAGTTCAAATAATATTTCAAATAGTGAGAAAAACAGTGATGATAGCTCACAAGAAGTTCAAACAGTCGGCAATAAGCCCCAAATATGGCAATAAGCCCAAGTCATAGTGAAAAACAACACGTCATAGTCAAATACGCGGTAAAATCAATAACCAGAACGGACCAAGTCGCAATCCCCAACGGTGCTCTACCCCATGCTCGCTATCCGGCGTGCAAGTCACCTCAATATAGCACTACGGTGTGCAAATTTTGGGTTTCAAACCCTCAGGATATCATTTACAATCATTACTCACCTCGAACCGGTAAAATCCCTCGCCCGCGATGCCTTGCCCCTCAAACTGGCCTCCACGCGCATCGAATCTAGCCAAAATCAGAGCGAATACATTACAATATGCTAAAGGGCAATACCCAAACGAAAACAATCGAGAAATAGCAGAAATCTCAAAAATTGCAAAACCCGAGCCCCGGACCCACTTCTTGAAAAATTACAAAACTCACATTAACGGATTCCTCGTCTCGCCAAGAGTCCATACATCCCAAGAATTCCCAAATCCGAGCTCAAACGACCTATCAAAACCCCAATTTGGAATATCAAAAACTCAAGCCCTAGCCTCCATTTTTAACCTTTAATTCTTTGGGTTTTCAGTGTTAATCCCTGTTTATACACAATAATATCATAATCTAAGTCCAAGAATCCATACCTGATGAAGACTCTCGAAACCCTCTTCAAAATCGCCCAAAAATCGCCTTAGTCCGAAGTCCAAAATGTTTGCTCTTTCAAAATTCGTGAAGAAGACTTAACTTATTATTCTGCCCAGATTTTCGCTTCTGCGGTTCGAA
>MU710389.1:0-21204 GCA_026770625.1 Nicotiana glauca | reverse complement strand
CATTCTCATGTCTGTTAGTTTAAAAATCAGGATGCAGTAGCTATATAAAACGTAAGTAGTTGGTTCAAAAGTGCACATCAAGTTTTAAGGTTTAAGCAATTAGTAGCCCATGTTCTTTAGGTAACCATTTGTTCATTCAGCCTCACGAAAAAACAGATTTCCTTAGCATCGATCTCATTTTCCCGTATGATAAATTTAGATCACAAGTAATATCATGTAGTTGGGCCCAAGTCAGAATAAGATGGCCCAGGCCCAATTTTGCACCATTCACAGTAGGCCTGGGCCCGTATTTGTTAAATCAAGGCCCACTTTCGTTCATTATAAACTTTGAAAGTTACGTTCACGGCTTACCTATAATAACTCTGGCATGAAAAACAATATAGGATGTCGCTTCTTCTCTTCATTTTAGAGACATAAGTGAGTAGAGAATCTTAGTCGCTTTAGGATCGGCCTTAATAAAAGAACGAGCCTCGCCTCGCCTCATAAAACACCTAAAATGCGGGGCCCTCGATAATAGCCTACGAATAAATAGACTTGGAAAAACCATTTAGCAAATATCTTGGTTCTTCCCAAAGTTAATAACGCGTTAGTCACTTTAGGCGCGCTTCTAATAATTTATNGTCAGAAATACGTTTCCATGACGTTGCAAATTCTCTTAAAAAATAATAAATAATAAAAGCATTTTATTACCTTTTAAACAATAATGAGACGAGCCTCGCCAAATAACATGTAAATTGCGGGGCCCTCAGAAGAAGGTTATTATAAGTACTTAGATGCCGGGACGTGCCGCTTAGCTAATTTTTACGGCCTTCCCAAAATAGCAACGCGCTAGTCCCTTCAGGCGCGCTTTTAATAAATTATTTTTCCTAAACTCGGGTGTACATTTATGTAACCCAAATCCAAATCTCTACGAAGTCGAAATGTGTTAAAGGCCACAGGCGTACTGGTACGGTGTGATCCGAAATACATTTTCACGACGTTGTAATTCTTTGTAAAAATAATAATAATAATATTGAAAGCGGTTAAAAGTTAAAATTCGCACATAGGTTAAAATATATTAAAATCAGATAATTAAGCCAAATATAACAGTTGAGCGACCGTGCTAGAACCACGGAACTCGGGAATGCCTAACACCTTCTCCCGGGTTAACAGAATTCCTTATCCGGATTTCTGGTACGCAGACTGTAATATAGAGTCAAACCTTTCCTCGATTCGGGATTCAACCGGTGACTTGGGACACCATAAATCTCTCAAGTGGCGACTCTGAATCTCAATAATAAATCCCGTTTCGATTGTCCTTTAATTGGAAAAACTCCCTTCTACCACGCCCTTCGCGGGGTGCGGTAGCGCCGAAAGGAGGTGTGACAGCGACAGTCAGAGTGCAATAGATATGAGCAAAAACTCCATGTACCATGCGAGAACAAAACACATCGACGTCACATATTATTGTATTCATGAGCAAGTGGAGAACAAATCACTTCAATTCAAAAAGATTCAAACGAGTGAAAATCCTGCCGATATGCTGATCAAGTTGGTACCGAGAGACAAGTTCGAATCGTGCAAAGAACTCGTAGGCATGCACTCAAACTAAGAAACCCGGTGTACCCTCCTTCAGGTGAATGGGTATGGAGGGGATATTTGTGGGATCCAGCCCGTGTTTTAAGGAAGATGTCTTCTTCCTTTAGTAAATTATCAAAGTTTGCAGATATGGCCAACCGACCAAATATCTTTCACACTTTAAATATTAAATTTTTTTGTGCTTGCTTGAGTCACTGCTTACATCAGCAAGCCCATTTTTTCCCTATAAATAGGGAAGCATTTCATCAGTTGCATATACACCAAAATCTCAGACAATACATCTGAGTGAGAGAGAGAGAGCAAGATATTCCATAGACTATAATAAAAATGTATGTGAATAAAAATAGAGTGTGAGAGATACTGTAGTAAGGTGAAAAAGCAAAAGAGTATTTTTTCTTTTGAGGGTGTAGTAGTCTTAGGAGTATTTGTACTCGTTACTACACAGTGTAAAATTCCTTACTATAGAGATATCAGTTGCTCTTCTTGGCTGTGGTTTTTCCCTTATTTAGAAGGGTTTCTACGTAAAATGTTGGTGTCATTATTGCTGCACTTTTATTCTTACTGATTTAACCATAAATTAGTGTTTCGCATTATCACTAATACCGCAAATATTATTTTTGCGTGTCTATTTTTATTTCCAACAAGTGGTATTAGTGTCAAGGTTCTGTCTGAGTATTCTCTGTGATTACAACATAGTCTGAACTTCCACATCATAAAAGAATTACTTTGGTCTCCTAATAAATAGTATTTGTATGTATGATAAATAATGGAAGACAACAGTAGTAGAATGGTTACTTTGAGTGGCACAAATTATGCTATTTGGAAGGGCAAAATGGAAGATTTGATCTATGTCAAGAATTTTCATCAACCTGTCTTTACCACTAGAAAGCATGATAATAAATCAGATGAAGAATGGAATTTGATACACAGGTAGGTTTGCGGCTTTATTAGACAGTGGGTTGACGATAATATTTTGAACTATATTTCTGGGGAGATACATGCTCGGACCTTATGGGAGCACCTTGAAAGTTTTATGCTCGGAAAACTGGAAACAACATGATGTTTCTGATAAAGCAGATGTTGGATTTAAAATACCACGATGATTCCGCGATGACAGATCATATGAATAATTTTCAGGGGATCATGAACCAGTTATCTGCTATAGGCATTAAATTTGATGAAGAAATTCAAGGCTTGTTTCTACTTGGTTCCCTACCAGATTCTTGGGAAGTTCTTAAAACTTCATTATCAAATTCTGCTTCGGGTGATGTGATATCTATGGATCTTGCCAAGAGCGGCCTTTTAAATGAAGAGAAGAGAAGAAAATATTAGGGTTCTTCCTCATCAGATGTCTTGGTGACCCGACTCTAGGGGGATTCTCAAAATAGAGAACATAATAAAACCAAATCCAAAAGCAGACTCAAAGATATTGAGTGCTATCATTGCAGGAAGAAAGGGCACACAAAGAAGTTCTACTGAATTTTGAAAAGGGAGAATAGAGACAAGGAAGAACAGAAAGAAGATGGAAATCATGTGGCCCATGTCACTATAGAAGATCTTGTTACCGTCCTTGATGCAGATTTGATAAATATTGCTTGTGACGAGTCAAGCTGGGTTGTGGACAGTGGTTCCGCATCTTATGTTACATCAAGGAAGGAATGTTTCTCATCCTTTACTCGGGGTGAATTTGGAACTTTGAGTATGGGTAATGAGACTGTGTCTATTGTGGCTGGTATTGGAACGATTTGTTTGGAAACTAGTATTGGAACTAAACTAGTTTTAAACAATATAAAGCATACACGTGATGTTCGTTTGCACTTGATCTCTGTTGGTGTTTTGGATGATGAGGGATATGTCAGTACCAATGGTGCTAGAATATGGAAGCTCACTAAGGGTTCCATGATTGTGGCTCGTGGGTAAAAGTATCGTGGTATATACTGGACTACGGCCTCTACCTGTGTTGATATGGTGAATGCTGTTGAGAGCAATAATTCTTAAACGTTATGGCATAAGAGGCTTAGCCACATTAGCGAGAAGTGACTAAATGTTCTGGCCAAGAAAAAATTGTTGTTAAATTTCAAAAGTGCAAAATTAGAAAAATGTAAGCACTGCTTGGCTGGAAAACAAATAAGAGTTTCTTTTCAATCTCATCCTCCTTCAAAAAAGACAGGGTTGCTCGAGTTGGTGCATTCAGATTTATGTGGTCCAATGAAGAGAAGGACTTTGGGTGGTGCACTTTATTTTTCTACCTTTATTGATGATTTCTCAAGGAAACTTTGGGTCTACATTTTGAAGACTAAAGACCAAGTGTTGGGTGTCTTTAAGCAGTTTCAGTCTTTAGTTGAAAGAGAAACTGAAAAGAAGCTGAAGTGTATTCGTACTAATAACGGTGGTGAATATTGTTGATTGTTTGACGAATACTGCAAGCAACAGGGTATCAGACACCAGAAGACTCCTCATAAGACTCCCCAGCTTAATAGTTTAGCAGAAAGGATGAACATGACCTTGATGGAAAGAGCCAGATGTTTGCTTTCTGAAGCAAAGTTGCCGAATTACTTTTGGGGTGAGGCGTTGTTGACCGCCGCACATGTTATTAATCTATCCCCTGCGGTTTCTTTACAAAGTGATGTTCCAAACAAAGTTTGGTGTGGCAAGGATGTATCCTATGACCACTTGAAATTGTTTTGTTGCAAAGCTTTTGTACATGTGCCTAAAGATGAGAGGTCAAAATTAACTGCCAAGACAAGGCAGTGCATCTTCATTGGTTATGGACTTGATAAGTTTGGTTATAGGCTATATGATCCAATTGAGAAGAAGATCGTAACAAGACGTGATGTTATCTTCATGGAGGATCAAACCATTGAAGATATTAACAAAGCAGAGAAGCTAAAATCTCCAAGTTGTGAAGGTTTAATTAATATTGATCAAGTTCCTCATACAAATGTGGATGACATTGGTGGGCTCAATAGTGATGGTGATGCCCAGAACCCTATTCCATATCAGCATATTGATGGTGATGGTGATAACAATGATAATCTTGATGAGGCAGATGCTCCTACTCACGAAGCTATGGACGAGTTAGATATTCCACTCAGGAGGTATTCTAGATCACGTACTCCTTCCTCCCATTATTCACCCAATGAGTATGCATTAATCACTGGTGGGGGAGAACCTGAATGATATGCGGAGGCAACAGAATATGAGCACAGGGATCTATGGATTGAAGCCATGCAAGATGAGATAAAATCTCTGCATGAGAACTATACTTATGAGTTGGTGAAATAACCTAAGTGCATGAGAGATTTGATGAACAAGTGGGTGTTAAAAGTTAAAGCTGAAGAACATATTGATGCCCAAATACAAAGCTAGATTGGTTTTCAAGGGATTTGGTCAAAGGAAAGGTATTAACTTTGACAAAATATTTTTTCATGTCGTGAAAATGTACTCCATTCGGACAGTTCTTGGTTTGATTGCTAGTCTTGATTTGGAGATTGAGCAGATGAATGTGAAGACTGCTTTTCTTCATGGTGACGTAGAAGAGGAGATTTATATGGAACAACCTAAGGGATTCAAGGCAAAATGTAAAGAAAATCTTGTATGCAAACTTAAGAAGAGTCTATATGTATTGAAGCAAGATCCAAGACAGTGGTACAAGAAGTTTGAGTCTGTTATGGGGGAGCAACGCTACAAGAAGACTTCTTCAGATTATTGTGTGTTTGTACAAAGATTTTCTGATGATGATTTTATTATTCTCTTGCTATATGTTGATTGTGGGCAGGAATGCTTCCAAGATTGACGAGTTGAAGAAACAATTGCATAAGTCTTTTGCAATGAAAGACTAGGGTCATGCTAAGAAGATTTTGGACATGAGAATTACTCGTTCGAGAAACGAAAGGAAGCTTTACTTGTCACAGGATAAATACATAGAACGTGTACTGGAGCGCTTCAATATGAATAGTGCTAAGTTGGTTCGCGCAACCATTACTAGTCATCTGAAGTTGAGCAAGAAGATATGTCCTACAACAACGGAGGAAAAAGAGGAATGGACAAGATTCCTTATTCCTCTGACGTCAGAAGTTTGATGTATGCAATTGTATGCACTCAATCAGATATTGCTCATGCAGTCGTTGTTGTTAGCAGATTTCTCGAAAATCCAGGAAAAGATCATTGGAAAGCTATAAAGTGGATACTCAGGTATCTAAGTGGAAGCTCACTTCCTCAATATACTCCGCTTCAGTTATAGATAGTGAGACACACTTTTGTAACTTCCACTGTCATGATATGGCTTCCCCTAAAAAAGTAAAAAAATATCCAGTAGTGGATTTTCTGTTATTTAAGTGGAAGATCACATGCACACTCATATTTTGGAGGATCAAATCCAATTTTGAAGGTATATACAGATTATGATATGGCAGGTGACCTTGATAACAAAAAATCCACTACTGGATATTTTTTTACTTTTTCAGGGAAAGCCACATCATAGCAGTTGAAGTTACAGAAGTGTGTCTCACTGAAGCGGAGTGTATTGAGGCTACCAAAGCTGGCAAAGAGGTGATATGGCTTAAGAGATTTCTTTAAGAACTTGGATTGCGACAGATGGAGTATGTTGTCTATTGCGACAGTCAAAGTGCAATAGAATTGAGTAAAAACTCCATGTACCATGCGAGAACAAAACATATCAACGTCAGATATCATTGGATTCATGTGCAAGTGGAGAGCGAATCACTTCAAGTCAAAA
This sequence comes from Nicotiana glauca, assembly GCA_026770625.1. Taxonomy (NCBI): domain Eukaryota; kingdom Viridiplantae; phylum Streptophyta; class Magnoliopsida; order Solanales; family Solanaceae; genus Nicotiana; species Nicotiana glauca. The sequence continues at coordinate 14,888 of MU710389.1, read as the reverse complement.
AGATTCACACGAGTGAAAATCCTACAAATATGCTGACCAAGGTGGTACCGAGAGACAAGTTTGAATCGTGCAAACAACTTGTAGGCATGCACTCAAACTAAGAAACCCGGTGTACCCTCCTTCAGGTGAATGGGTATTGGGGGGGGGGGATTTGTGGGGTTCAGCCCCGTGTTTTAAGGAAGATGTCTTCTTCCTTTGGTAAATTGTCGAAGTTTGCAGATATGGCCAACCAGCCAAATATCTTTCACACTTTAAATATTGAAATTTTTTTTTCTTACTTGAGTCACTGCTTACATCAGCAAATCCATTTTTTCCCTTTAAATAGGGAAGCATTTCATCAGTTGCATATACACCAAAATCTCAAACAATGCAGCTGAGTGAGAGAGAGAGAGCAAGGTATTCCATAGACTTTGAGAAAATATTATGTGAAAAATAATAAAGTGTGAGAGGTATTGTAGTAAGGTGAAAAAGCAAAAGATTATTTTTTTTCTTGAGGGTGTAGTGATCTTAGGAGTATTTGTACTCATTATAATACAACATAAATTTTTTTGCTATAGTGATATTAGTTGCTCTTCTTGGATGTTATTTTTTCCTTATTCAGAAGGGTTTTCACGTAAAATATTTGTGTCATTATTGATGCACTTTTATTCTTGCTGATTTAACCATACCTTAGTGTCCCGCGTTTATCACTTATACCGTAAATATTTTTTGTGGGTCTATTTTCGTGTATGGTCTGAAGTGTTACAAGCTTCACCAAGTAAGGATCAAGCAGAACGTACGAGTAGTGGCAAAAATCATGGGCAGAAGAGGTTGAAGAGGAGCTGGAATCACAGAAGAAGCAAGGATCAATTTGGGAAGACTTCGATATGGAAAAAATTTCAAATGCTAAAATATAAATTGGAATATGTAGCACCTAAAGCACATGGTGAGTCCTCAATAGTTGAAATTAAATTGGATGATATTAGTTCCAAAATTGACTACTGGGGAAAAGCAGTAGTATGTTATGTGTTAGGGGCACATCCCCATTCACAGTAATTCAAGGGTATATCAAACGTTTTTTGGGGAAATATGGAGTTGATAGAATTGCTATATTAAAAAATGGAGGTATAGTGGTTTGTTTGAGACAGAGATAGGGAAGCAAGAGGTGATTCAAGGTGGTTGTATACGGTAAAATCGTTGGGTCTCATTTTCGTTCATTTTCGTTCATTACGATGCTTCATAAGCACGTTCCAAAGGCTCGTGGCTATGGTCGAGATTTACACCTAAGGGGTTATCGACGTCCGAACTCAGGACAATGTAGATCGATAGTTATGGTGAAAAAGTGAGAAGTTCCCAAGGCACGTGACTAGAGCTGACAAAGTCTAGTAGGCTAGTTTAGACCCATATCATGACATTAAATGGCTATACCAGCCCTATATCTTTGTAATAAATTCATTTGTACTATGTTGGGATTCCCCTTGATATATAAAGGGGACCCTTGTCATTTTGTAGGGGATCTGATATACAACATTGAATACACAAGAACATTCTCTCTGCTTTCTAACTTAACATATTCTCTTGATTTCACTACTTACATTTATTGCTTATATTCACAGTGTTCTATTTATCGTTCTTCATTTATTATTCATTATTGATCATAAAGAGCCGCCATCTCAGCTCTCGTAAATGTTAATCCTCCCTCGATTGCCCTTAACCGAGCACCTGACTCGACCTCGAGGCCCCGTATACGCCAGCTCGAGGCTCCTATTTTCAGCCATTCGGTTTGGTTATTATACTACCTACAAGCTCTTATCTTATTTCATACTCTTTTACTCAACAACTATTGCCTAAACAACTAGCATAAAAATAGATCACGTATTTTTAGAACCACAAAATCAAATCTAATTGTAATTATCATTTTCAAGGTAAACAATGGTATTTACCAATTTGACAATAAGCCTTTCATATTAAAGGCATGGACACCTGAATTGGAATTCACCATAGAGGAATTGATAACAATCCCAATTTGGATTAAGTTCCCTAGACTGGATTTTAAATATTGGAATAAGAAAGGTTTGAGCAAGATAGGCAGTTTAGTGGGGAAACCTATTATGATGGACCTTAATACTGAAAAGAGGAATGGATTTAATTTTGCAAGGTTACTAATTGAGGTAGAAATGAATGCAAAGTTTCCAGATTTAGTTCTTTTCTAGAATGAAATAGCGAAGTTAATTTAACAAAAAGTCAGCTATGACTGAAAGTCAATATTGTGTATCCATTACTCTAAATATGAGCATGCAAAGGAAATGTGAAGGAACAAGAAGAAGCAAGCAACAACTAATCCAGAACAACATAAGGAGACGATCATTATGGCACAAACAGAGTCCAAAGACAATAAGGGCAAGGAACAAATTCAGGTAAACGCTAAACAAAGAAGGGAGGATAGAAGCACTAGAATTTATGAAAATAAAGAGTTAATTGTGGCGCAAAATCAAGGGGGTACTACAGTTTGGCAGACCCTAGTAAAAGTAGGGAAAGCACAACAAAAGTAGCAACAACAAGTTGAGAGTTCAAATTCTTTTCAAGTCCTACACAGTAAAGAGGTCAATATAACTGACAAGGGAGGAAGTAATATAAATAAGGGAATCCAAATGAATTTAACTTTCTAAGTTGGAATGTTAGGGGGCTTAATGCCCCTAATAAGCAAAAGGAGGTTAAAATCCATTGCAATGAGGAACGAGTGGGGTGGGGTTGGTTGGTCTACTAGAAACTAAAATAAAAAGTAACAGAATTGAGAAGCTAGCAAATAACATGTTTGTGGGATGACAGTACCTTACAAATCTTGATTACCATTATAATGGTAGAATTTGGATTAGTTGGCGATCTGATCACTACAAGGCCATACCTATGAGTATGTCAGCTCAAGTTATCAATTGTGAAGTTCACTACATTCCTTTTCAAATGACATTTGAATTTTCTAATGTTTATGCATTAAATATTAGAGAAGAACGGAATGAGCTGTGGGATAAGTTGGTCTCTCATAGCAGGGGATGTACAGGGTCCTAAAAATAGAAGATAGAATAGGTGGAAACTTTGTGTCATGGGCAGAGGTGAAAGATTTTCACAACTGTGTAGTAGAATATGTACTAATGGAGTTACCACACAAGGCAATAGGTACACTTGGGATGAAAAGCATGAAGAACAAAGGATATTTTCAAAGATTGATGGGGTATTCATCAATGGGGATTGGTTGGATGTAATGCCAGCATGTAAGGCCATATTTCTCCTAGAAGGCATCCGTGACCTCTATCCTGCAAATGTGTCACTGGTTGGGGAAAGATGTAAGTTTAAGAAATCCTCTCAATTACGTAACATGTGGGCTCTCCACAATTTAATGCAATAGTAAGAGAAGAATGGGCCGATAGTATTGAAGGTTGAAAAATGTATCAAATAGTGAAGAAGTTGAAACTACTAAGAAGAAGTTGAAGGTTCTAAAGTCACAATATTCTCATGATATTGTGAGAGAAGTAGAAGAAAATAGGAAGTTATTTAAGCAAAATCAATTGAAATTACAAAGGGATCCCTCAGGTATGTAGGCTCAGCAGGCAGAATCCCTGGCTTATAAGAAGTTCAAATAGTCATCATATTTGGCAGAAATGTATCTACAACATAGAAGTAAAGATACGTAGATCAAGCTAGGTGATGATAACATACGATATTTCTACTCAATTATAGAGCATAGGAAACTAAAACATGCTACAACACATCTTAGGATAATGCAGGCATATAGCAAACTGATGCAGGAGCTATAACTAATTTGTTTGTGGACTAGTATGATGAACTATTAGGGAGGAAGTCTACTTCTAGAGTGCAAGCTTTTCCTAGAATTCTTAAAAATGGCCCTACTCTATCAACTGCTTAGCAACTGGAGTTACTAAGACCAGTTTTAGACAAGGAAGTTAAGGAAGATGTGTTCCATATTGATAGTAACAAGAGCCCAAGTCCATATGGCTTTGGGAGTGGTTTCTATAAGGTTGCTTGGCCTATAGTGGGGCAGGACATCACTGAGGCAGTAATAGAATTTTTTCACAATGGCAAGCTACTCAAGCAACTTAACTCAACGGTCATAGCACTCATCCCTAAGGTGAAAAATCCAGAATTTGCTAGCCAATACTGACCTATATCATATTGCAATGTACTTTACAAGTGCATTTCAAAATTGTGATGCAGTAGACTATAGGCAACAGTTGATCATTTAGTAGAAGAAAACCAATATGCATTCGTACATGGGAGGTCTATGTTGCACAATGTTTTAATTTGTCATGACATACTAAGAGACTATAATAGGAAAAAACCTCCAAGGTGCCAAATGAAAATTGATCTCAAGAAGGCTTATGACATGGTGAGCTGGGAGTTTTTAGAAAAAGCTCCGAGGGGATTTGGATTCTCAGAAAAGTTTACTCAGTGGATTATGGTGTGTGTGTGTGTTTACTATAATGTTTTCAGTTAAAGTCATGGGTATTTTGCACGGAAGAGAGGACCTAGGCAGGGTGATCCTATCTTTCCTCTTTTATTTGTGCTTGTTATGGAATACTTATCAAAGGATATTGAAGACAGTTAGCAGGCTTCCTGATTTTAAATTCCATCCAATGTGCAAATCTCTGAAGCTGACTCATCTCACATTTGCTGATTATCTGATAATATTCTGTAAAGGAAATAAGAGCTCAGTTAATAGGATTATGGAGGCAATAACTCACTTTAGTAATATAATAGGGTTGAAAGCGAATATGGACAAATCAAGTATCTTCATGACTGGAGCGGATGATATCAGTAAGGAGAAACTCCGGGAAAACACTGGATTTGTACTAGGTACTCTTCCCAAAAAGTACCTTGGACTTCCCCTTTCTCCAAAGAAATGAAATAAGCTTGACTGTCATATGCCGGTAGAGAAGATCACACAAAGGATTAGAGTCACATACTCCAGGCAAATCATTAATGTAGTGTTATTTTCCATCCATAGCTTCTGGGGCACAGTGTTCATACTACCTCAAAATGTACTCAAGGAGGTAGACATCATATTCAGAGCATATCTCTGGAGCAGCTCGGAGGAGAAGAAAAAAATGTCCTTGGTTGCTTGGAAAAAGATTTGCTATCCTAAAAAGTTAGGAGGATTGAATGTTAAGTGTAGCAGGAACTGGAATATGGCATTAGTGGGTAAGCTATTATGGCAGTTGATTAAGTGTTAAAAAGCCTTATAGGTGAAGTGGGTGGATGGGGTGTACATGAGAGCAGAAGCAAATATATGGAACCATCAACCCCCAACAGATAGTAGTTTGTATCGGAGGAAGCTTAATGGAATGAAAATCAAAATAAAGAGCCGGTATGATCAATATAATTATAAGCTTACTAGGAGTAGTGACTACTCTATTAGTAGTAGTTATCTTGCTCTCATTGGTGATCACCCTAAGCTGAAAATAACTAATCGAAATGGACCTCATTAGCTCAACCTAAGCAAAGATTTATAATGTGGTTGGCAGTGCATGAGAGGCTACTCACAAAGGAGAGACTGCTAAAGTTGCAAATTCCACTGGAGGGCAGCAGGTGCTAATGCTCACATGACTAGAACTAATGTCCACTTGTTTGCGGAATGTTCATGGATTACAGCTCTAAGGCAAGAGGTAAACAATGGACATACATCAAGGTACTAGCAGTTAATATTACACAGGCATTGGATAGCATTAACAGGAAACATTGGAAGGTCTACAAGAAAGAATTGGCAGCTACTATCAATGGTGCTGTGATCTACCACACATGGCGTGCTAGAAACTGGAAGATATTCAGAGGCATCACACATCACTGTACATAAAGAGGATGTAGTACAACAGATAAAGAAGGAGATTAAAGAAATGATAGAGGTTACCAGGAATTCACATAGAGCACGTAGCTGTAGGAGTTTAGTACAGCAAGTCCTATGTAATTAGAGTATGTTGTAGTTATTTCTTGTTTTGTTGGAGGCCTGATTTCTAATTCAGGAAGGAGGTGCTCTTTATTGGTCATGGTTTTTGGAGTTAATGGTAATTGACAATGGTTACTCAAAAAAAAAAAACATTTAGCTAAAGGAAAGTAATAATAATCGACTATCATATCTTGATCTCACTGTATTTTGGTTATCTCCACTCCAGTCACGAAGTAATGTCTACTGGGCTTGAGATGAAGTCTAAAACCAAAGTTCTCCCGGTATTTGTTGAAAACCCCCTTTATTGAGGAGTTCTGAGCATGTTGGCATGTTAAAGATGAACCACCTAATGAAGATTAATTCCAGTCAGGAAGCACAAAAACCAAATGTAATTTACCTAAGCCCTACTGATCTTCGAGAGATGGATGTTGAAAGCAAAAACTTTAAATACAAAATTCAGCCTGTTGCTTGGCTAATACACACTCCATTTACCTAAGCTCAGTAGTTATCTCTAAAGCCTACCATGGCTGGCATAGGTGGACAGGTATAGCAGCCAACGCGTAATGTCTACCTTAAAAAAGAAGGAAAATCCTTGTAAAAACCATAAGAAAAAGAAAGCAAATTCATTCTCACTCATTGTACACAGTAGGGGAAAGCCCCTTCAGCTACAAAGGGTGTTTAAAGACTTCAAACTGGAGAATCTATGGTGATTTCCCATCACGATCCAAACTTGGTTCCGAAGTGGTCTCTGATATAGGCGAGTCGCCTGGGGGAGGTAGTGCAAGGAACCGTCCTCTTTGAGCACGCGGGGGAAGATGCTTTGTGGGTTTTCTGGATCCACCATTCCACGGCAGAAAGACACCAGTACCACCACGGGGAGCCTTTTGGGGGCTCATAACTAGTGGACGCGCCACTGGTGCTAGCATAACCATTGGAGCTCGAACGACACCCCATTTGGGGATCACATCCATTGGCTCATAACCATTGTGACCTCCATTTGCAGTTGCATATTGTGTTGGAACACCAGGTTGCCATAAGGTCATGGCTCTAGTCAGAGGAGCAACTTCTGGGAAGTTGTTTCCAATCTCTGTTCTGACTTTGAAGAATGTAATTGTAACTCTTTTGTTAGGAGATGAGCACATGGCATGCCTGGCCATATCAGCACTATTTCCCCTCATGACCAAAAGAGACCTGCCAAAATGTTGAACAAATGGGAGAAAACCAACCATAAGTAAGAATAGTCATTTGGGGGAAAAAAGGGGCGAAAAATAAGTGCAAGTTCATATCTAAAGAAGCTCGTTAACAGGTTAGAATCCCTATCAGCATTTTCCTCAAATAACTTGTACAAGCTTAAAAATGAGCAAATCAAACTACAGAACAAAGGCTTCATTAGTGTAAAAAACCTCAAATAAATGAAGTACATACCCCTCTTTTAGAGAAAGCATAAGCGATCCTTTGTAGTTCCCTTCACTGTCGCTTACAAGACTTCGCCCAAATACCATCATTGATTCAGCCAGAAGAAGGGTGGAGACTGGCTGTTCAAAGTGAGGTGGTTTCAGGAACGGCTGTGAATACTCCCCCTAAATAAGCATCAGACAAGCATTTAGACGTCGCTTTTATACTGCTGAAAATATTGCAGGCAATCTAGAGATAAGATCATATACCTCATCAAAGAAGTTGATAATGCAGCTGTTAGGTCTTCTACTCTCTGATATTAGATGCCACTGAATCAGGTGGTCTATGACACCTTCCAGAAGAGCTGGAATGGGCTCACTGTTACCTGAAAGTTGATAGTCCAAATTATGATACGTACAGTAGAAATTAGACTTGAATATAAAGTTGAGAATTGGGGGTCAAATCTTATGAGCCCCAATATAGCAACAACAGATGCTTATGTTTGAAGACCCAGCTTTTCTTACTCTTTTGATATGTGGTATCCTCTTTTACATGCCCAAAAATTGGTGCACCGAGCTGAATCAGCTCTCTTTTGCTGCCCTTCACCTGCTGGTTGTACAAAATAAAAGTTTCACCTGAAACAAGATCGCACATAAATCAGGAAATATCCAAGATCACACATTGATGAAGTACTTGTAAATCAGATTTATGACATTGCAGGCATCGCAAAACTTGCCAGGATTATAAAAAAGTCACATTCTACACTTATCATGGACAATTAGATGTAGTTATCTTTTAGGTAAAACACAGTGTAAAGTTAGTGTATATAAGTTAAACCTTTTTTAAGAAAGGCCTATCATAGTAATTTAAGACATCTGCAATTAGTCATAAAAAAAAATAAAAAAAACGAATCGCCAAACCTGCTCCAGCAAACCTATAGAAGGTGTCCTTTACTATCTCATAACTTCGCCCCAAAAAGGAAACAACAATAACTATAAAAGCGTCACGAATCACAGGATCCACCTGAGAGTTCACCATTTTGACCAGCAACTCGAAGTTCATTCACAAGGTCATCTAACTTAGAGAGTTCATTCGGAGTAAATATGTCTTCGAATAACTTCAGACCTCTAACAACATTCACCTGAAAGGGCAATATAGGGAAATGCGGATCAACAATAGGTTTAATATGTGAAAACCTTGGATATAAAAAAACTAGGAAATGGAAGACTTACCATATGTCCTTTGACTGGTTCCTTTGATATGAACCCCTTAGTCATCTTGATCTGGTCATGCCTTGTCTCACATTTTTCATGGTTTGAGCAAAATTCCACAGAATCCTGTACTTCTTGGGATCCTATAAAATGAAAGAAAGCATTTAAGTATATGTATTCACTATCTAAGATGATACAGGTGAAACATAAATCAACTAGTCAAGTTAAAAGAGCATTATATATATATGAATTATTGAGCTTGACCATATGTATTGGCAATAATAAGAAAACCTTGATGGTGCATATTCAAAAAAAAAATTCACTAAATCATGCTTAATTATTGCATATTTTTACTTCATTTAATCACTTAATCACAATAAATTAATTTAGTTTGATGTTAACGCCAGAGTAAGGTTATACGATTGACATGACCATGTTATTTTGGTTATGAGACAACAGTTGTTTTGCAGACACAATATTAACAATGTTGTTAAAAGTATTAGTTTCTGGCTAATTGGGCCAACAGACAAAAGTACGGCCCGTACGAAACAAGAAAAAAAAGGACAATGGCACAGCGTTTCTAGTTGACTACGTTATAGTTGATGGAAATGACACAATAACATTCTGAACTGAAGGGAATTCATTGTAAAAGAGTGGGGCAAAATGAACTAGTCCCCACATAATGATACCAAACGAGTGGTACTGATGGAGTCCAATTCCATTATCTTCACATAACCCACCATGATAACCCACAAAAATAAATAGGGTATAGTTTCTAAAAGTGAACTACAGGTAACTTTTTATGGAGACTAGATGGATAACCTGAAATTGGTTAAACTACATTGCTAGTATAGAGATTACATATTTAGTATATATAGCTTGAATAAAATATTGCTAAATATCTATAAACTAAGTGGGCTTTTGGACATTGTATTGTGAAATTCCTATAAAAAGGTGGGGAAAAAATCAAGTGCTTGAAAATTAGAGTTGTGTTTGGACATGAATACAATTTGAAGTTGTTTTGAATTATGTGAGTGATTTGAAGTGAAATTTCAAAAAAATAGTAGCTTTTTGGAATTTTTCAAATTTTTGAAAAATTACGAAATTCATCTTCTAATGAAATTTGAAATTTACATGGTCAAACACAAAAAAAATAATTTTTTTTAGAAAAAAAAGTGAATTTTTTATGCCCAAACTGGCTCTAAAAATGTACGCCATTAAGTAAGTTAAAAGGTATCATATGTAAGCATAACAAGCAAGTACTTTTTTAAAAGCATATTACTAGTACAAAATCTTTTATATAATAATATTGGTATGTGTATAATTCAAGTCCAAAATATAAAAAAAGGGAGAGAACATTCGGGAATTTCCAGTTCCACCATAGCATTGCGACAAAAAAGGAAAGCAGCCTGCACTAACATTTGGGGGGAGGAAAGACAAATAGTGATGGGTGGGCCCACACTATAAAGCTACCAAATGAATACGGAATTACTACAAGTCCGCTTGGCCCAATGCCCCAAAAGTATTGGATCACACAAAAAGTGAACCAGCCACCCAGGACAACGGGTGAAACTCGCCATAGTCTAACGATTTACATTAGTACTCCTCATTTCACTTTATACTGTATTTCGTCATTTTTATTTTTTAAAAGATTTCATATAAATTATTTAAATATATATTGTTTTGTAGTCGGAGAAATTAGAACTCTCTATTTTCTTTCTTCAATGTAGTGTCTAGTCAAACTAGTTACTATTATATTAATAAGTACACAAAAAAACTAGCCAAACCTTAGCAGAGCTGCTAAGATGAAGCCAAAAAGACAGAGCCATGACGTTGGTTAAAACATCATTTACGTTTGAGACCACCTCCTAAATAAAGCAAAAAAAAAAAAAAAAAAAAAAAAAAAAAAAAAAAATGAATTAAATGAGGCAATGATACCCACATCGAGGCATCCAACTAACGTTACATAAAGCGTGGTTCATACACCGCAACTCACTGTGGTTCTGAATTCTGATTCTGCTGCACCCAACACCTAACATTGCAACACACATTTTCTTCTTTTTACCACCTCGGTGTTCCCATCAAAACCTTGGGAAGTCAACAGCATTTAACTAATCATTTTCATTTCCAATTCGAAAGGGAACTGGAACTGGAATTGTAAAGCTGAAATTCTGGATATTTTCCCAGTTTTACTTTAACCTGTCTTCTTTTTCAAAGTAAACTAGTGGAGAAGGATGACAACTTTCACTTTGAATTCAATACACCAAAATTATGTGATTTTGGATCGAAAAGTTTGACGAAAATTTTAGTCGGCATAAGAATTGTGAAATTTCAAAAAAAAAAAAAAATGAATTCAAGTTATGTTTTGATTTTCCAAATCCCCCAAAAATATTAATTTAAGACCTCCCAACTTATCTCCAAACACATTTTCAATTTCAAAAAAATATTGGGAATCTATGTCCAAACAGGTTCTTAGAGTTGTGTTTTGGACATGAATAAAATTTGGAGCAGTTTTTTGAATTTTATGAGTGACTTGAAGTGAATTTTTTTTTTTGAAAAACAGCTTTTGGAGTTTTTAAAATTTCCAAAATATTTTGAAATTCACCTTCAAGTAAAATTTAAAATTTTCAGGGGGGCCAAACACTGATTTCGAAAAAAAATAAGAAAATGAAATTTCTCCCAAACCAAATTTTGACCCATTACAATTTAGAAAAATTGAAAACACCTTTCATTTTTTCCACAAGCTGAAATACCAAGGATTGAATGCGGGAGCAAGGATTGAATGCGGGAGCAAGGATTGGATTTCCGACCGCATAACTTGATTCTTCTTGTTGCACTGAGTGCTTGGAAGATAGAAAGAATATTCCCTCTTTCGTGTTTAATTGAATTTTTTTTTAAATAAAAAAATAAAATTGAAAGAATTTTCAACCTATCATAGAAACAAAAAGAGCAATATAGAGAAATTTTTATGTAACTAAGGAACGTGGCGGGAGAGGTAAGATTCTTTCAGTTCTAACTAAGAGCTTTGAGTTCGAGTCACGAGAATAAAGAATCTCTTGGTAAGAAGCGATTTTTTTAAATTTAACCAAATAAAAGAAAAAAGAGAAATTTCATCATTTCAAATTCTAGAATTAGATTGAGATCATTCATCCCAAAAACAATAGTCAGATTCAAAGTGAAAGGATCAACAGATTTAATAATTTTCTGTTTAAAGTAAGATTTCTTAATTTTTTTGAAATAAAGTTTACTTTTTTTAGAAACAACATAAAAGATACAACAAAATCAAAATCTTTTCTAATACTAACAAACTTTTAAAACACGTTCTGAAAAAGCCGTAATAAAACTTTGACTTCCCCAATAATAGTAATAGCGTTCTTTTTTGGACTATGAGAGAAATTTGTAGATAATTAAGCATTAAAACTCTTGAAAGCACACACAAGTCTCTTTCAAGGAGATAATCAGAGTCACAGAATTCCGGAACGCCACTCAATTCTAAATTCTAAGAGATTTTTAGAAAACAGAGCAAAAATGACATAGTACAAGATTTGGAGACGAAGGAATATTCTCTATATTTTAATTCCGATTATTGAATCACCTTTCTATTATTTTATGCACCTGAATTAAATGACTGAAATATTTAAAACAAATAATATAATACAGTAGTAAACTTTTTCATTAAAAATACTTACCTGTATCTGTGATCTCACTTTCCGGCGATCCATTTGAATCTTCTCTGATTGAATCTTCATCTACCACCTCACCGCCTCCATTTTCGGACTCTTCGTCATGACATTTAGCCTTTTCATTAAACGATTCTTTCACTTCATTCTGTTTTTCTTCTTCATTTACATCACTCTGTTTCACGTCCGTCACCTTTCTAGCGGCGACTTTTTTGAGCTCAAGCGTGACATCAGCAATGGAATAATACTTCTGCATCTGAAGAATTGGGATCCAATTCAGTCTCCGGCGATGTATGGCGGCGAAAACGGATTCGTATTCCGATCGGCCGCCTTCCAGCTGAGTGATATGGTTACAGAGTGCATCAATAATCGCATTAGCAGCGGCAAACTCGCCCCTGAACCACGCTAAAATGGCATCCTTAGCAAATGTCTCAGACATCATGGGAGGTGGTTGGACCACCGGAGCACCACCAGCGGTGGGCATAAAATGAACTCGATCGGAATTCGCAACAACGCCGGCTGCCGGCGGCATGTTGAAACAGGCAGTGTGAAGATTTAACCCAAAAGGTTCAATCAGGTGAAATTAAAGATTCCAAATTTTTTGGGCCAGTTGAAAGTGTAGTTGGTTTGAATAGTCTAAATGGGTGCTAACAGTAATCGTATAGCTCTCAGTACGTGTCGGCCTATATTTCGGTTGAAGATTTTCGGCGTTTTCTAGAGAGATATGAAAATGAGCACAAACAAACAAGGCGTTAGAGAGAGAGAGAGAGAGAAATTTTGGGGTTTGGAGGAGAGGTTTTCGTTTGGTATTTATTTAGAAGGCGTCTATGGAGGCTTTCACGATGGAGATTTAAGGTGGGAAGTCCGTGGGTAGGTAGGGTCACCTAGCACCCTGGCCAAAAATGTCAAATTTGAGATTTTCATTACTACATTAATTAGTAGTATGTCTAATTAAACTTGATTATGTTGATATATTAGAGATTCTCAATAACTGATGGTTCGTTAATTGCATTGATCAATAATAATAGTTAGTGATGGTTATACATATTACACGCAGAATATATTTAAGCGATCTATTTTAAATTTTATTTACTAACCTTTTCTCCTTGCGTGACAAGAAGCTAGTAGGGAACGACCAAATAAATAGTGATCAAATCTCAAACTCACAGATTGTCTTAAATATTGGCCATTTTAAGACAGATTACGATGATTTAATATTCCCGTTAATAATGTTAAAAAAGAATCACAATGTGAGGATAAGAAAAGAGGAGGTCTGTTCTCGAACTACTTCACCACTCCTTGGATTTTAATGTTATTGCATAGCAAAACTCATCTCTCCCTGTTCTATTTTCAGTTGTATAAATCTTAAGGTGATTATATATTTACATTGATATAAAATACATCACTAATGTAATTAATACTGTTGTAAAATACATCACGACCCCAATTCACCCTTCATGAACATGTCGTGATGGCACCTAGTCCCTATGACTAGGTAAGCCTAACAATGCGGAAGATAAACCAAAATTTGCGGAAGAAAATAAATAAAACTGAACTGGTAAAATAAACAGGGTTTAAGGTGCTGCTCGGCACATACCACAACAATCCTCAAAGCTAACAAAACTTCCCAAAACCCGAAAACTCACAAATCACAAGCTAAGGGATACATAAGGCTCTAACTAAAGAATATCTATACAAAGGAGAAAATACTGAAAGAACTATACTTATTACAGAAAAACTGGAAAGGGACTCCTCGGTTTGCAGACGTAGCAGATATACCTTGAAGTCTCTACCAATACGCCTCCTTCCAAGGTTGACAGAACTGAACGGGAGTACCTGTATCTGCACAACAAAAATGTGCAGAAGAGTAGTATGAGCACACCAAGGCGGTGCCCAGTAAGTACCAAGACTAACCTCGGTGAGGTAGTGACGAGGAACAGTCAAGGCACCTACCGGTCGATAAACAGTATAATCATAGGAATAATGGTAATGACATATGAATATGTAAAGAATGCGTGAACGACCAAAAATTCTACAATTCATAATAAGGGACAAATATAACAATTAACAACAAGAATACAATAAACGATGATACAAAACGACGGCAGAATCACAACCTAAATCCTAAGGCCACAACACAGCAAGAAAAGAAACAAGTCAATAATTTATATCGTACAATGATGTTCACAGAAGGTCTTATCCCACTCTTTCCATAATTTCACCAAGTCTCGGACAAACCACAACTCACGAAGAAACAGCATCTGCAATCTAACAATTGGCATCCTGTGCCCCATCAATCTCATGGTCATATCGACAATTGACTGGCTAACTAGGGCCACTCTCCCAATATAATGGATAAGCGAGGCGTACCTCCACCCTTAGAAAGATCAGGAGGAATTCACCTCTAATAGAAGTGCTCAGCTACGTGTATGCTTGTGCAAATGTTTCTAACAAAATTTTATCAACCAGCAAACATGAAAAAGGAGGACGACCCGCACATACGATGTTCCCTCACAACTCCCAAGCGGTAATGTTCATACAGGTAAACAATCCACAATCACAATAGGAACAAATAGGAATGCCTCAACAGGGCGTCACAACTCTATACAATCAATCCCTGACATAGCCCACCTTATTTCGCCACGTGTGCAATAAATAATATAATAG
>MU710388.1:13930-26057 GCA_026770625.1 Nicotiana glauca | reverse complement strand
TGTTTGGGTGAGGAAGAGTGATTATGCACGAAGGGTCATTCCGTGCCATTTTTATCATATTTTGCAAGAAGGGTCATTCCGTGCTATTGTTAAATATATTTGCACGAAGGGTCATTCTGCGCTATTGTTAATTATATTTGCACGAAGGGTCATTCCATGCCATTTTTGATTATATTATGCACGAAGGGTCATTCCGTGCCGTTAAATGAGAGACTAAGTGAGGAAAGTACGAAGGGTGATTCCGTGTACTTTGTTTGATTGCCTTGGGTGAGGATGAGAGTAAAAGCACGACGGTTGATACTGTGCAACTGTCGGATTTTTTGTCTCTGTTAAATTATTGTTGTGCCCTATTTTTTATTTAAGTTGATGACTTTTATATCCGGATTGTACTCCCCCATAGCATGTTTCTCCCTCCCTTTTAACTGTTTAGTTTTGGTATCCTTCCCTTTTATTGCACATATATATATATATATATATATATATATATATATATGTCAATAATATTTTCTCCCGTACTTTCTCACACGGTATCAGAGCAATTGTGAAAGATTTATCGCTGTGCATAAATTCCAGCGATTCCGGGAAGAGAAATCATTCACCGGAAGCCTTTTTCCCGCGACTTTTTCAAGGCTGTTTGCGTCTGTGCTGTCTCTGTCAGTGATGTGCAAAATCCAACACTACCACAAGAGTCGCCACTGTCCGGCAACCAAACCCTAGAAACAATCTCCGGCAAACAGCATCCCACGCGCCTCCATGCGCCACCACAAGCCCACGCGCCGACGCGTGCAATACCTTCTGGCCACTTTTTGAAAAAATATCTTCAGAACAGTTGGGTCGTGTACCAATTCCGACCCCACCTATACTATTTTCGTTTGATTCTGACCACTTTGATTTTTTCCGGCGACTACACTGATTTTTTCCCGTAGCTACAGTAATTTTCCGGCAAAAATAGTGTCCCCTTCATCTGTTTTAGCGAGTTTTCAGTTGATTCTT
Organism: Nicotiana glauca; assembly: GCA_026770625.1. Classification (NCBI taxonomy): domain Eukaryota; kingdom Viridiplantae; phylum Streptophyta; class Magnoliopsida; order Solanales; family Solanaceae; genus Nicotiana; species Nicotiana glauca. The sequence continues at coordinate 25,064 of MU710388.1, read as the reverse complement.
TCTATTATTTGGTGATAATCCAACGATGTCTTTGGGAGTCGATGCTTTCGGGTCTAAAAATCCGGGTTCTGGCAGTTTCGGTGTTATGATTACCTCAGAACCTTTAATGGGAGTTTCAAACTACTTAGCTTGGTCTTCGTCTGTCGAGTTGTGGTGTAAAGGTCAAGGAGTCCAAGATCATTTAACAAAAAAAGCTAGCGAAGGTGATAAAAAGGCCAAAACATTGTGGGAGAAGGTCGATGCTCAGTTATGTAGTATCCTATGGCGATCTATTGATTCCAAGTTGATGCCCTTGTTTCGTCCATTCCAAACATGTTATTTAGTTTGGGAAAAGGCTCGTAATTTATATATTAATGACATATCTCGTTTCTATGATGTATTATCGCGAATGCCAAGCTTGAAGAAACAAGAATTGGATATGTCTACTTACTTGGGACAAGTACAAGCAGTCATGGAAGAATTTGAACGTTGATGCTAGTTTCTACTAGTATTGAAAAGCAACAGGAGCAAGGACAAAAGATGTTTCTAGTTCTTGCTCTCGATAGACTCCTTAATGACCTTGATTCAGTACGTGACCAGATTTGGCTAGTCGGATTGTCCCCAAAGTTGATGAATTATTCTTTCGATTACTTCTCTTTGCTGCAGCACCAAGTCATCCAGTGAGCTCATCACAGACACTTGACTCATCTGTCCTCGTATCCTAGTCAGTGGACAATCGGGCATCTCACATTATGGAGAATAGACGAGGAAGAGGTCGTTTTGGAAGATCTAGACCTAAGTGCTCTTATTGTCATAAACTTGGACACACTCGTGATGTGTGCTATTCTTTACATGGTCGCCCACCCAAAAATGCTTATATTGCTCAGACTGAGACTACAGGTAACCAGGGATTTTCTTTATCTAAAGGGAAGTATAATGAGTTCCTTCAGTATCGAGCAAGTAAGCAAACATCTCCACAAGTAGCCTCTGTTGCTCAGACTGATACTTCTGTTGCTGGTAATTCTTTTGCTTGTGTTTCCCAGTCTAGTACTCTGGGACAATGGGTTGTGGACTCAGCAGCTTCTGATCATATCTCTGGTAATACATCACTTTTGTCAAATATTGTGTATTCACAGTCTCTTCCCGCTGTTACTTTAGCCAATGGGTCTCAAACCAAAGCAAAAGGAGTTGGACACGCGAATCCCCTACCCTCTGTCACTCTAGATTTTGTTCTCTATGTCCCTGGCTGTCCTTTTAATCTTGCATCTGTTAGTCATTTGACTCGTGCCCTCCATTGTGGTATATATTTTATTGATGATTCCTTTATTATGCAGGACCGCAGTACGAGGCAGACGATTGGAACATGAGTTGAATCAGAAGGCCTTTACTACCTTAACTCACTCAATTCCTCCGAGGCATGTCTAGTTACAGATCCTCCACACCTAATTCACAGACGTTTAGGACATCCAAGCTTATCCAAGCTTCAGAAGATGGTGCCTAGTTTGTCTAGTTTATCTACATTAGAGTGTGAGTCATGTTAGCTCGGGAAACATACCCGATCCTCCTTTCCTCGTAGTATTCAGAGTCATGCAGAGTCTATTTTTTCTTTAGTTCATTATGATATATGGGGTCCTAGTATAGTCAGTTCAAACCTTGGGATTTCGTTATTTTGTTAGTTTCATTGATGATCATTCAAAATGTACTTGGATTTTCTTAATGAAAGATTGTTCTAAGTTGTTTTTTATATTCCAGAATTTTTATGCTGAAATTAAAAATCATTTTGGTGTTTCTATTCGCACTTTTCGCAGCGATAATGACTTAGAATATTTATCTTCTCAATTTCAGCAGTTTATGACTTCTCAAGGAATTATTCATCAAACCTCTTGTCCTTATACCCTTCATAAAAATGGGGTTACAGAGAGAAAGAATAGGCACATCATTGAGACTGCTCGCACATCCTAATTGAATCTCATGTTCTGTTGTATTTTTGGGGCTATGCAGTTCTCACAACTCGTTATTTAGTTAATCATATGCCTTCCTCTCCTGTAACGACCCGATCGGTCGTTTTAAGCCCTAGCGTGTCGTTCAGTAGTCTGAGGCCATGAGCAGCTTCATTTCAGGTGTTGTGACTTGTTCGCATGGTCTGAATTGGAATTCAGAAAGATCGGAGTTAAATTTAAATGAAAATTCTCATTTCAGAAGCTTAAAGTTGAAAGAATGAAATATGATTGGATTTTTGAGTAAACGACCTCGGAATCGGGATCTGAAGGTTCCAGCAGATTCCTATGATGATATCGAACTTGGGCGTATGCCCGGTTCGGGTTTTGGATAACCCGGGAGCATTTTGGCGCCTATTGTGGAAGTTGGCATTTTGAAGAAATTTCTTAAGTTTGGCTTGAAGTGCATTTCAGCGTTATCGATGTTTGTTTGGAATTCCGAGACTGGGAGTAGCTCCGTACGGTTATTCTGGAGTTGGGAGCGCGATCGGAAGTGAATTCGGAGGTCCGTGGGTTATTTTTGAAGCCATTTGGCTAAAGATAGAAATTTGAAGGTTTTTGAGAAGTTTGATTGGAAGTGAACTTTTTGATATCGGGGTCGGAATCCGATTCCGAAAGTTGGAGTAGGTCTGTAATGTCGAATATGACTTGTGTGCAAAATTTGAGGTCAGTTGGACGTGATTTCATAGGTTTAAGCATCGGAAGTACAAGTTGGAAGTTCTAAAGTTCATAAAGCTTGGATTGGAGGTTGATTCTTGATTTTAGCGTTGTTTGATGTGATTTGAGGCCCCGAACAAGTCCGTAATGTATTTTGGGACAGGTTGGTGAGATTGGTCGGGGTTCCGGGGGCCTCGGGTGTATTTCGGGTTGTATCGCGCTCTTGTTTGATGCTTTAATGTTGTTTATGTGGAAATAAAAGGGGTACCATCTTAAATAAATGAGGTCCAAATTAAGTTTTAATGAACCATTAGATCCGTATCGTAATTTCGGAGCCATAGCAAAAAGAATCGTCGAATTTGGAGATTGTATGAGGGAGTTATGCTCATTTCCGTGTCGAGAAAGTGCTGGTTGCTGTCATAACTGCAGAAGCGGAAATGTTCCGCAGAAGCGGGACCGCGGAAGCGGAAATGTTCCGCAGAAGCGGGACCGCGGAAGCGGGAATTTGTCCGCATAAGTGGGACCCCGGAAGCGGAAATTGTTGGAGACAGAGAGATTTCTTTAAAAATCGAAGTTTGGCTCGTTTTCACTTCATTTCTTCCATGGGAGCCGATGTTGGAGCAACTTTGGAGTGTCATTTTCATCACCAAGCATGAGGTAAGTGATTTCTACTAGTTTTGAGTATATACAAGGTTTATATATGGATTTAGGCATGAAAATTAGTATAAAAATTGGGGTTTTGGTGAAAAACCTAGAAAATCATATTCTTGGAATTTAGCCACGATTTTGAGTATGGAATGAAGACAAAATCATACATTTGAGTTCCTAAGGTTATGGGTAATCTTTGTCTTCGATAAATTTAGGATTCCGGGCACGTGGGCCCGAGGGCAATTTCGTCAACTTTTTGTTCGGGGTTAGGAATTGTTATGAATTGGGTTGTAAAGTCTAGTTGAGCATATATTAATGGATTTGTATGATCATTGGCTAGTTTTGGTGCATTGTGTGTTGGTTCAAGCCATCGGAAGAATGTAGAATGCCGGTTATAGACCTTCGGAGCGAGGTGAGTCTCTTTTCTGATCTTGTGAGGGGGAAATTACCCTATAGGTGAGTTAAATTGATTACGTGCTCCTAATTGTGGGGGCTACGCACGCACGAGGTGATGAGAGTACGTGCGTAGCTACTATTATGCTATTGTCCGGGTAGTCTAGGACCCAAAAGTATGTTATACTTGGATTAATTGTGAAATCATTGATGGCTTGAATTGCCTAAATCACACTAAATTAGTAAATGAATTTCAAAGGGATTAAGCTTCATTTCTTAAAATTGTTAAAGGAGAATTGGTTTTATTTGAGTAAATATTCCCCGATAAGCTCTTATTTGACTGATTGAGCATGTATTCTTATGTATACCTGCGTCGCATGCATGATTTGCGAGCAGGGTATGTGTTTATTTCTGTAACGGGCCGAACGTCTCGGTAGATTAAATAGATGCATCTATGGTACGGGCCGCTCGACCCTCGGCAGTGCACAGTTTACATTTCTGTTGGAGCGGGCCGTCGACATCGGCATGATTTGCGCATGTTTGTGCTATTGTCCTGAACTTATTTAAGTTGTCACTGCCTCACCCTGGCTCGAGATTTATTTGTTAATAATAAAGAGGACCTATGGAAAATTCCTATGAAAGAATTATGTGTTTACTTGTTTCCTCTATTTGGATTAAAATCATGTTTATAAAATAAATCCAATGTTTAATATATTTATTAAGGATGAATAATTATTGAGCCACTAGAGAGTGTCAAAGTTGACCATCTCGTCTCTACCCCTTCGGGATTAGGCGGAATACTCATTGGGTACACGTTGTTTTTGTACTCATACTACACTTGCTGTGCATTTTGTTGCACAGGTATATGTGACTCCAGTGGCTTACTAGGCATGGCAGCACGGATAATTCTGGGACTAGGTGAGCTGCATCATTCGAGACGGCCGCAGCTACAGTAGTCCCTTCCTTTGTACTGTATTTACTTTCCGTCCACTGTATCCCGGGCGAATGTTGTATTTTATTTCTCTTATCAGTAGATGCTCATGCACTTGTGACACCGGGTTCTGGGATGGTTTGGAGTATTGTATTAATTACTTAACCTTTAAATTTGATTTGAAAATATATTCTTTAAAATTTCTAAATAATGAAGGAAAAATCATGTTTTTCAAAAGTGTTAAAACGAGACCAACTTAAAGTATTTGAGTTGGCTGACCTGACAACGGTGTCGGGCGCCACCACGACCCTTAGTGGATTTTGGGTCGTGACAACATGGTATCAGAGCACTAGGTTCCCATCGGTCTCACGAGTCATGATCAAGTCTAGTAGAGTCTCGCGGATCGGTACGGATACGTCTGAACTTATCCTCAGGAGGCTGCAGGACTGTTAGGAGTACTTCCCTTCTTGAATTCCTTTTTGTGCGGTTCGATTCTTGTGAGGCTTATGCCTTTGATTTCTTCCTACTCAATCTTACGCGAGCGCTTGCTCACTACTAGAAATAGATGGATTTCCCATGGCAAAATCGGTGGAAAACCGGTGGGAAAATCGAGTTTTCACACCGCATTCCCACCGAAACGAGTCACCCGAAAAATGTGGGAAATATCTTCCCAGAGAAGCGGTGGGAAATTTCCCACGGTTTTCCCACAGAACCTTTACTAGGAAAAATAATAAAATTTTGCACCAACAATCAGTGGGAACTATTATTAGTATTTTTTATTGATTTTAATACATTAGCCAGGAAAGTGATGGGTAAAATGCACGGGGTGCTGGACATAAAGTATGAACTTTTTCACTGATAACCGTGGGAAATTTGCAAGTTTTGAAAAATAAAGTATGAACATTCCCATCGATATCCGTATGAAATGTGTTAGTTCTGAAAATAAAAGTATGAACTTTCCAACCGATATTAGTGGGAAATATGCAAGTCGTGCAACTAAAGTAACGAACCTTCCCACGGAATTAGTGACAATTCCGTGGGAAATCTGGAAATTATTTTTTTGCACAATGCTGTAAATATACTGCACCACCTGCCAAACAAAAAAATACAACCACCAACAACCTAAATACAATTAAACATTCACACACAAAGATCAGCATCTTCCAATCCATTTCTTTAATTAACAACCAACCAAAACTGAAAATATTAGAAATCAATAATGCAAATTAACATTCAAAAAAGAAATTTAGCATTCAATCTTATCCAATTGATACATAATATCCAACATCATAGTCCTACCCAAAATAATATTAATAAAAGAAACTACTCCTTAGTCCTGTTAGAGTGTGATGTAGAACGTGGCACAGGAAATCCACCAGATGCTAAGAGGTAGTTTAGCCGAGTCTTGAGGCTTTCAACGTCACTAGTGACACGCGTAAATGCAGCATCCTTTCGCCTCATTTCTTCATCCCTCCGCCTCTCCTCTTCCTCCCTCCGCCTATCTTCTTCCTCCCTTCGCTTTGTCTCCTCCTCCCGCTCAGCCTTTTCCTGTGCATACAACTCAGTGATCTCTGCTATTCTTCTATTCAATATCTCAAACTCATCCTGATTAATCGAGAACCTTGAGGAAGAAGAGCCACCAGGTCCAAAAGACCGACGACTAGAACTAAACTCTGATCCAAGGCCGTAAACTCTTCCCTTATGTACGCCACCAGCCGCCTTAATCGACAAGTCCATATAATTCTCCTGGGATGGTTGGATTGACTTTCCTTGATCATCAGTTGGTTGGCTTTGAATGAACTCCTCCAAGGATTGTTTGAAAGTATTCTGCAAAAAAGTTAAACTATTATATGAATAAATTTAATTAATGAAAAGTATTAAAAAGTAACTTGAAACCTTACATAGGTTGTCTCGGCCCGTGGCTCGATCCAAGTTGTCTTTGTTCCATCCTTTAGGTTCTTCATATATGTATGCTCAAATACCTTATCTTGAGTAGCTAGTCTTTTTAAAGACTTTTCCTGTTAAATAAAACATGAAAAAAGTAAAATTAAAGTGCTATGTCTATGAAACTGTTCGATAGATACTGTCTCGACACAAGCACGACAAAGACAAGCCTCATCAGCAACACCAAAAAGTATAGCAGCAACACTTTCACATACATCACAAAGGGTTCTCATATTTGTTTATATCAATTTTTCACTCTTCAAGTCATTTTTCAATATTCATTGACCCAGAAAACCATACAATTAATCCACACATTAACATAATATTCAATTTGTGATAACGATTACAGATAAGCCATATAATATCCATACTTGTCCCCCAACGTAAAGTACCAGGCATTCTTTCCCTCTTTAAGATGATGCAAGAAAAAGCATACATAAAAAATATATCTTACATGTATCTTTTCGCATGCCAATGCTAAACTGATTGCTTACAACCAATCATTCTTGCTATTTGAAGACAACGAGAGATCTTTAAGAAATAAAAGAGACCTTATCACTGTCAAATGACTGTAATATATATAAGGAGCTATGTAATAGACAATTCCAAGAAAATTAATTCACAAAATTGTCATTAAACAAAAATAAAAAGCATTTTTCATTATTCTTGAGCTCTGATGTGGGGCACTCGGCCACACTACAAGTCAATCCAGGGACAAAATTATGGTTAACAAAATCAAAAATGTTGGTCGGTGTCTAAAATTTTTCATTCTCAACTATTGCTAGAATAAGAAAATCTAGAAGCTTGTTTACATATGCATGTAAATGTGTAATTTTACAGTTCAAAAGTGGAGAGACACAATTCTGGAGACTTTTTTAGTAAAATTCTCAATCTTTACCCCTTTTCAACTATCTCAAAGCTCCCACTCTACCTTTCTTTCTTTACCCTATATTTTGTTCTTCAAACATTAACGTTTAGTAGAAATGCTCCTATTAAGTTCTTGGAATCAGTTTAAAAAGTCAAACCAAGATTCTAACACATTGGTTATCATCCATAAATAAATTTAAACTTGGAGGATAGATATAATATTCATAATAAAGGATTTTCTATCAAGGTAAAAATAATATAAATTCATGTAGTTGTTCAAGCAATTTAACAACTTAACTTACACTTAACAACTGAAACCAATTAGAGATTAGCAAATGAAGTTACCTCAAGACTTATAACCTGATTTTGTCTTCTTTCACACTTTTGTATCTTCACTTCTTGGTCACTTAAAAAGGCCAAAAACTTGTAAGCATATATTCCATGAAAACTGTTTGGAGAAATGGCGATTAATGCACAAGGATAGAAAAGCAACTTTTCCACTTACAAACTTAATTAAAGCAGCAAAATTTCATTGATTTCTATAAGAAAATATTTTCCTTCATAGCAAATACATCCTTAGGCAGTAGAGATTATTATACATATTCTTGAAGAACTTGAGGGCGAAATATTCCGTCTTAATGAAGAAGTGATTCGTGGGGACGAGATATATATAATCCTCTTTACCATGAGCAAAGCTATTAACTCCTTTCTTATGTAAATAAACCTTGTTTAAGTAGCTAGATTAGGATGTATGTTAGAGGGGTTCTTTGCTTGAAATAGTTGAATCTGCTGTGCTCAATATTTTACAACTAAATTTGCTCTATCACACACAGTGACACACATATACATGAAATGGTCCCCTTAGCCACTGATCTGGACACTGATTGTGCAAGAAATTACAAAATTATTATACCAAGACAACAGAGTCGCAAATGTGTGTTACATACTCACTACACTTATGCTACAAAAAGGGATAAACTTAAAGGTAATAAAGTATATTTTTCTATGTACAGAACATAAATACTACTTAGAATTATTCCAAGACAACAGAGTCGCAAATGTGTGTTACATACTCACCAAACTTATGCTACAAAAAAGGGATAAGATTAAACGTAATAAAGTATATTTTTCTATGTACAGAACAGAAATACTACTTAGAATTATTCATGCAAAGCTGGACTCTGGCTCCTAACTTATCAGTCCACACACTTGACAAAAAGCTAAAAAGTTTTGTCAAACTTTCTCAATTGACCACAAATGTCACAACTCAGTACAAACACTTATGTATTTCTCTACGATAAATTAACAACCAAAGAACAAGAGGGCAACAAAGAAAGATAAGACAACACAAAGAAGAACAATCACAACCCATACATGTTCAAAAAGCAAAACTTTGCTAGTAGAAATCCGACCACTTTCAATTGAATGACGACTATTCTACTAATTACAACAAATGATCCAATTTCCAAATGAGTTTAATTTCTTTGCACCAATAATGTAAAGTTTTTTCACACTATCAAGTTAAGGCTGTTGTAATAAGTACAAATATGCTACTAATACAAAACGTATTTATATTGTTGTAATAAGTACAAGTAAACTTTGTAAAATCAGCAAATATTTGCAAGTGAAGTCATTTTATTTAATTCCTACACACAAATTAAAGTCCCCTGCTATACAAAAATATACTCATTACAAATAAAAGGGTAATCAAGAAAAGGAATTTCAACACAACTGACAACTTAAATATCAAGATTCATACATATAAAAGGAAAACAAACAACTAAAGAAACATACTTTTGGTGATCAGCAAAAGATGCATACCTCTGTTGTGATTGAGTTTGAGAAGAGCTGAAAGTTCAAAGATATTCATTTATTTCGGAAATCAACAGAAAATATGGTTATTGGGCTACTTAATCAAGTATATAGCATCATATTCAAGAAATTCATCCGTCTCACAAAGATAAAAATAAAAAGTAGTTAAGATGTGTCAGAACAACAGCCCCAAAATAGAGAGATGAAGGAGTTCAGAGATATAACAATGAGACAACCATTGAGAAAGAAACTGAGAAAGACGGTACCTGAAATTACACTATGGGAGATTTCACGCGCAAAGAAAGGGATTGACGTTTACAGGTTGTACAAAGCTTCTCATAAGCTTGATTTATCCATCATGCAAAACCTAATTAAGAGCTAAATCAAGAACTCTAGGTTCAGAATCCAACTTAAATTGGAACCCTGTGTTTTGTAAAATCAGAAAAGGGAGAAATTAAAGAGAGAGGGGATCGAAAGAGAGAGAGAGAGAGAGAGTGACCTTACCAATTTTGCATGCGCTTCTCATCAGCGAAAATGGGGGAAGTGGTGTGCTGATCGGCGAAGAATATTGAGAGAGAAAGATATGAAAAATAAGAGGTATACCTAATGTATAACAAAAAATATTTTCCCACTGATTTACTGGGTAAGGTTGTGGGAATTTTCTAATAAAAATTTAATTTTTTTGGTAAAATTTTTTTTAAGCTCGCGGGTTTTTGCGCCAGCAGTAATAATTTGAAATTTGAGCTTCCCACTGCATCGGTGGAAAAATAATTTTTTATCTTACATTCCCACCGTTTCACTGAGTAAATTTTAATAATTTTATTTTTAATGATATTCCCACCGATTCGGTGGGAAACAAATTACCCGCTTTTTTGCGTCAAATAGTTCCTACCTATAGTATGTGGGAATGTTTTTAAAAAAAATTTAAAAGAAATATTTTCCATTTCCCACTGAATTTTTTTACATTTCAGTAAGAACTACCACTGATAATATATTTGTGGGAAATTTCCCTGGAAAATTTGTATTTTTCTAGTAGTGGCTATAAATCGAAAGTTGAAGAATTGAAATGGCACTACAAATGTGGTGCGGGATAATTTTTCCGGTATAGTTGATTGGACTATTATAGTCGCACTTTGGAAGGATATTCTAATGTTTTAGCTCAGTAACAGGACTTCTAAGAGAGGCACAGGTTGCCATGATGCTCATGAGCGATTTTTTGCAGTGTTGTTGTGATGGTAGGATGTTTGCCCACGTGTCTGGGCAATGGATGAATTGAAGGGAGGTTTACTCAGCGTGTAATCAAGGGATTCAATATTTTATTTCCGGCAGGGAAAAAGGCAGTCGGATTAAGAATGGTCAGATGTAGGCTAGTGAAAATAATGAGACTTGGCATTTGCAAGCGTGGTGGAGCTTTTCTTCTATGATAGGGTGTCGTGGTCCTATTGGAACGTACCAAGTTCGTCGATGTTATAATCTGCTACAATTCGCCTTTATGACAGGATATTGTGAAATAGTATTGGAGATACGATTGTCGGTTGTCGCATGGTATGGTGGTTCAAGATCGAATCAGAATTTCTAATGTTGACGAATCGATAAAGATGACCTTTGGAAAGGCTTAAAGATTAGCATCTATTGTGGGTTCAAGTGTCACGAAGATAGGTTCTATTTAAGGTAACAATTGAGCAGCAAAGTATGAGGAAAGATATGTGAGAAGTGTCAGGCGGTGTTTAAAATTTCTAGAAGGCCAAGTATGAGAAGCAAGGCCGAGTGACCGATTAAGGAGATGAGTTCCGCCAAATTGGGAGAGTGGCGGGTGTTTCATACGGGCTTGGTAGTAGGATGACTGCGTGCCTTAAGGAGAGTTTGGATCGAATTGGGGATTTTAATGATTGGTGATTGAAGTCTG
>MU710388.1:3042-13393 GCA_026770625.1 Nicotiana glauca | reverse complement strand
ACATTTAATTGATGTCTACGAGGAGTGAACGGACTGGTGTAGCTAGATAGTGAGCTTGGACTCAGGATTTGGTTGTTGATGTCATAGTGACTGTATCCCGTGCAGCAACATTTGGAAGGTGTCGGGAAGTGGTTTCCGCAAGCGGGTTATCTCCCGTGAGCAGATTAGTGGTCGCGTGGTTGGCGAAGCTTCTGCAAGGAATTATATTGGTTGTCCAACAAAGAGGTCGGTCGTGTGAATGTGGATGATGATTCAGAACATGAATGATGGGGATTTACAGGAAGATTCCGAGAAATTGCGGCGGATGATTTCAGAAGGTTGTGTCAACAAGAGATAAAGGATTCTGGTGAGTTCCAGAGTTGTGTAATAATGGATTCAAGCTAAGTGGGAGAGTCCCACCGCCTAAGATTGGGTTGCATGGTTAATTGCTTGCGAGGTCTTTGTTTATCTGCATATCGATGGGTTGTTTCAGCTACGGGAAAAGACCATAAGTGGTAATTTGAGCGAATGAATTATTGGAGGCATGCAATGGTTGGCCTTATTGGCTCATGTTCGGACTTGGAAAAAGGTTCAAGATTTATGTCTGGTATAGTTACAGGTTTCAGAGAGAGTGATTTCGCCGGGTGCTTCGCCGAGAGAGTATTCGTGTGTTACAATATTTATGGAGTGAATTATATTTGGGACCAAGTCAGAGCGGGTGGCTCTCAATAATGGTCCTAGTGGATTCAGAAGGTAGGTGTGGTGCTCAATGATTTCGAGCCTATGAGTACAGTTAAGAATCAAGCTTTGTAACAACTTATGAGAAGGTTCCCAGAATGTTCTATGATATTTTGACTTGTGGTGTAGCATTTGGGTGATATGAAATAGTTCATGGGAATTAAGACAGCCTGGTCTCGTGAGTCAAGGGCACTCGGGGCGAGTGTAGATGGAGTATGTTATGTATTGAATGGAGTTAGTCTTATTTCTAAGGCAAGCAAGGATGAATTGGAAGAAGGTAAATTGATTAGCCATAGTTGAATTGGCATGTTGGGGCCAGTGATCAGTTCGGTCCGCATGATCAAGTAATGTGTATGATCTGTGGCGGTACGTGTGAGGTCTGTCGGCCGTCGTGATTGATGATTTTTCAGGGGCATTCTTCTGTTATGGCTTGTTAAGTGGAAGCGGATTCCGGAAGGACTATGGTGGCTTGGATCACTACTTGCGTATTTGCATATTCTACGGTTATGGGGATTTGCCTGTGTGTTGCTATGATTCTCCTGAAGTGAGTTAAATGCAAAGTTCTTATATGATGAAGTGTTAAAATATTAATGATTTCGGAGTTATGATGAAAATTGTGTTCTATCGTATATTGGCACGTTGGGTGCAGTGAGTAGCATGGAAATTCGGAGTGAGGATCAAGGTTGCAGTTCGGTGTTGGAAAGGATGTCACGGGCTCGGATGAGCAAGGAAAGAGTTGAATGATTAAAGTAAATTGGTATAGTCTTCCGCGTCACCTGAGATCGATGTGTTGTGAAAGAGGCTTTGCATCCTGGTTAAGGATTCTTGATCTCTTTTCAGCGTTGGTGCGTCCGAAGGTTTAGATGTGCGGATCCGTTATTTAACTCGGAAGATTGTGGGAGCATGCCCCACAGAAAGATTGTATAAGTGTGACATGTAGTGACTTGACTGTCTAAAGATTTAAACCAAGTGTGAGGATTGTGGTAATATCATTGATTTGAGAATTTATGCTTGAAGGGCACTTTGTTTATTGGGTTATGAACTGAGGAGGTTGCTCCAGTTATGATGGTTGTTCTTACCTGTGATGAGGCAAATGGAGTTACTATGGACCTTTGAAAGGTTATTAGCCAAGTTGGTGCAATAAAAAATTTGGCTTGAGATAAGTGGATTGATTTATATGTGAACAGGGCTTTATATTAGGCCAGTGGTGTTCGTTTCAGCGAGCGTTCCTTATGGAGGAATAGTCGGGGTGTTATTTTATCATCAGCTATTCCAGGTAATGGTGTATTGCGCTGTATGAGTTGTGAGACGGCTTGGTAAATTCTTATGTGTTAAGGTTCCGCGTGGCGATGATGTTATGTGAGCAGAATGGCTCTTGAGATTCAGATCTTGTATTGTACCTCAGTTGTGCTTGAGTTTTGTAGCCTATAGTGCTATGTGTTTTCTCAGGGATGGTACTATGCACTTAGCGTGCTTGCGATCGAAATTCGATATTTTTATTGTGATGAGCAGATTTAGCTCGAAGTACAATCTCCTTATGTGAGATCTATGTGTGGAATGGGTGGCACACCGCCATGGGTTTGTTATTTGGATCGGGTTGCGCGCCGCAACAGTGTGATGTCGAGTCTGGTTTTCTATATGCTATTTTTGTGTGTTTTGCTTCCTATCTTCTAATGAAAGTCTGTATTAGTGCGGGGGTTAGTTAATTCCTTCCAGAGTTCGATTTCCTGTTTGTGTTGTGTTCGGATTGGTAGCCTATTGGCACATTGTGGCATCATATGAGACTTGTGATCGCATTCGGAGTGGCTATTGCCTGAGTAGTTCGTACTGGGTGAGACGAGATTTTGGGATTTAGGATCAATGCAATCTGATTATATGAAGTATATTAAGGAGCAAAGATCATTATTTCGTCTAGAATGTGGTGATGTTTCTTGTCAGAAGTATAGACTCAATGATTGGTTGACTCGGCAGTTGATTATGAATTTTGGAACATCTCATCCATCGTGGCGGTATTATAAGAGTTAGGGTAAGATTTGCGTGTGTCATGAGGTGCAATGGGAGCACCTGACTCGTTGAATGTTGGCTAAGTTGATTAGAAAATATTATCGTGGTCCTGTGGATTAAGGGTTGCAAAGTAAGAATTCAGCAAGGTTATGCAGTCATGTTGGGTACAGCGTGTGGTGAATGATTTGGTGGTCCTATGTTGGAAACATGCCTGGCATAGGATTCCGGATGTTGGAATCGAGCTCTAAGGCTTATTTGTTTGAATAAAAGGGAATATCTTCAGACTTTATCGAGCTGATGTGCTCAGCTAAGTTATGGTAGCACGGGAAGGTGTATGAGGTGCTAAACAGTGATTTCAGACTACTTCGGTATAGTTCTCAGCACGTTCGAGGATGAACGTATGTTTAAGTGGGAGAGAATGTAACGACCCGACCGGTCGTTTTGAGCCCTAGCGCATCGTTTAGCAGTCTGAGGCCATGAGCAGCTTCATTTCAGGTGTTGTGACTTGTTTGCATGGTCGGAATTGGAATTCAGAAAGATCGGAGTTAAATTTAAATGAAAATTCTCATTTCAGAAGCTTAAAGTTGAAAGAATGAACTAGGATTGGATTTTTGAGTAGACGACCTCGGAATCGGGATCTGAAGGTTCCAGCAGGTTCGTATGATGATATCGGACTTGGATGTATGCCCCGTTCGGGTTTTGGATAACCCGGGAGCTTTTTGGCGCCTATTGTGGAAGTTAGCATTTTGAAGAAATTTCTTAAGTTTGGCTTGAAGTGCATTTCAGCGTTATCGATGTCAGTTTGGAATTCCGATACTAGGAGTAGCTCCGTACGGTGATTCTAGAGTTGGGAGCGCGATCGAAAGTGAATTCGGAGGTCCGTGGGTTATTTTGAAGCCATTTGGCTAAAGATAGAAATTTGAAAGTTTTTGAGAAGTTTAACCGGAAGTGGACTTTTTGATATCGGGGTCGGAATCCGATTCCGAAAGTTGGAGTAGGTCCGTAATGTCGAATATGACTTGTGTGCAAAATTTGAGGTCAGTCGGACGTGATTTCATAGGTTTAAGCATCTGAAGTAGAAGTTGGAAGCTCTAAAGTTCATAAAGCTTGGATTGGAGGTTGATTCTTGATTTTAGCGTTGTTTGATGTGATTTGAGGCCTCGAGCAAGTCCGTAATGTGTTTTGGGACAGGTTGGTGAGATTGGTCGGGATCCCGGGGGCCTCGGGTGTGTTTCGGGTTGTATCGCGCTTTTGTTTGATGCTTTAACGCCGTTTATTTGGAAATAAAAGGGGTACCATATTAAGCAAATGAGATCCAAATTAAGTTTTTATTTAACCATTAGATCCGTATCGTAATTTCGGAGCCATATAAAAAAGAATCGTCGAATTTAGAGATCGTATGAGGGAGTTATGCTCATTTCCGTGTCGAGAAAGTTTTGGTTGCTGTCATAACTGCAAAAGCAAAAATGTTTCGCAGAAGCGGGACCGCGGAAACGGGAATTTATCCGCAGAAGCGGAAATTTTCCATAGAAGCGGGACCGCGGAAGGAAAAAAATTTCCGCGAAAGCGGAAATTGCTGGAGACAGAGAGATTTCTTTAAAAATCGAAGTTTGGCTAATTTTTACTTCATTTCTTCCATGGGAGCCGATGTTGGAGCAACTTTGAAGTGCCATTTTCATCACCAAACATGAGGTAAGTGATTTCTACTAGTTTTGAGTATATACAAGGTTTATATATGGATTTAGGCATGAAAATTAGTATAAAAATTGAGGTTTTGGTGGAAAACCTAGAAAATCATATTCTTGGAATTTAGCCACGATTTTGAGTATGGAATGAAGACAAAATCATATATTTGAGTTCCTAAGGTTATGGGTAATCTTTGTCTTCGAGAAATTTCGGATTCTGGGCACGTGGGCCCAAGGGCAATTTTGTCAACTTTTCGTTCGGGGTTAGGAATTGTTATGAATTGGGTTGTAAAGTCTAGTTGAGCATATATTAATGGATTTGTATGATCATTGGCTAGTTTTGGTGCATTGTGCGTTGGTTCAAGCCTTCAGAAGAATGTAGAATGTCGGTTATGGACTTTCGGAGCGAGGTGAGTCTCCTTTCTAATCTTGTGAGGGGGAAATTACACCATAGGTGAGTTAAATTGATTATGTGCTCCTAATTGTGGGGGCTACGCATGCGCGAGGTGACGAGAGTCCGTGCGTAGCTACTATTATGCTATTGTCCGGGTAGTCTAGGACCCAAAAGCATGTTATACTTGGATTAATTGTGAAATCATTGATGGCTTGAATTGCCTAAATCACATTAAATTAGTAAATGAATTTCAAAGGGATTAAGCTTCATTTCTTAAAATTGTTAAAGGAGAATTGGTTTTATTTGAGTAAATATTCCCCGATAAGCTCTTATTTGACTGATTGAGCATGTATTCTTATGTGTACCTGCGTTGCATGCATGATTCGCGAGCAGGGTATGAGTTTTTTATGGAACGGGCCGAACGCCTCGGCAGATTAAATAGATGCATCTATGGTACGGGCCGCTCGACCCTCGGTAGTGCACAATTTACATTTCTATTGGAGCGGGCCGTCGACCTCGGCATGATTTGCACATGTTTGTGTTGTTGTCCTGAACTTATTTAAGTTGTCACTACCTCACCCTGGCTCGAGATTTATTTCTTAATAATAAAGAGGACCTATGGAAAATTCCTATGAAAGAATTATGTGTTTACTTGTTTCCTCTATTTGGATTAAAATCATGTTTATAAAATAAATCCACTGTTTAATATATTTATTAAGGATGAATAATTATTGGGCCAGTAGAGAGTGTCAAAGTTGACCATCTCGTCTATACCCCTTCGGGATTAGGCGGGATACTCATTGGGTACACGTTATTTTTGTACTCATACTACACTTGCTGTGCATTTTGTTGCACAGATATCTGTGACTCCAGTGGCTTACTAGGTATAGCAGCACGGATGATTCTGGGACTAGGTGAGCTGCATCATTCGAGACGGCCGCAGCTAGAGTAGTCCCTTCCTTTGTACTGTATTTACTTTCCGTCCACTGTATCCTGGGCGGATGTTGTATTTTATTTCTCTTATCAGTAGATGTTCATGCACTTGTGACACCGGGTTCTGGGATGGTTTGGAGTATTGTATTAATTGCTTAACCTTTCAATTTGATTTGAAAATATATTCTTTAAAATTTCTAAATAATGAAGGAAAAATCCTATATTTCAAAAGTGTTAAAACGAGACTAACTTAAAGTATTTGAGTTGGCTGGCTTGACAATGGTGTCCGGCGCCACCACGACCCTTAGTGGATTTTGGGTCGTGACATGTCCCATCCAGGATCAGATACCGTATGTAGTATTATTTTTCCAATCACCCTTATACTCTGTTCCCACTCGTATTTTTGAGAGCACTTGTTTCGTTCATAACTTAGCCCCTGGGAAAGATAAGTTAGCTCATCGTGCTCTCAAGTGTGTATTCCTTGGTTATTCTCGTGTTCAGAAGGGATATCGTTGTTACTCACCTGATCTTCGTAGGTACTTTATGTCCTCTGAAGTCACATTTTTTTAGTCTAAACCTTTTGTAATCACGTGATTTTTGCCCTATATGAGAATTACTCCCAAAAAATGCAAACATAAAATAGTTTTTGTTTGTTTGCAATTGTTGTGAATTTTGTGTTATTTTCCTTGTATTGTTTACATTTGTCTGTGCATGTTTATTTGTTTAAATCAATAAAAATACAAAAAATATGTCGCATTTGCATTTTTGGAATTTATTAGGAGTAATTAAGTTTGTTTTACAAAATGAAAAATCACAAAATAATGTACTTTGCATTTTTAGCATTTGATGTCCAAATTGTGTGATTTTATTTTAATTGGTGTTTAATTTTGTGTGATAATTATTAATAGCAGTTAATTAGTATTTTAAGTTAATTTTGGTTTTATTGATTTAATCTAGGATTTTGGTTTTTAAATTAGGAATTAAAAAAATAGATAAATAGAAGAAAACAAAATAAAATAAAAGAAAATCGAAATTGGGCAAAAAATTGAGATTAAAATCAGGCCCAAATCACCCCCTTTACCCGGTCCAATTGGCCTGGCAATACAGACGTACAAAACGACGCTGTTCCATGGCCAGGAGATCTTAGCCGTCCATTGATCACGATCCAACGGCTCGAAACCCATCTCCCTTACCCGTTCCCTGACCCGACCCATTCCCCAAACCGGTCCCCCATTCATTTAACCAAATGACGTCGTTCCCATTAAGTTAGCTGATCCAGGCCGTTGATCTCGTTTGATCAAATGGACAGGATCAAATCCCCCACCTAGTATATAAATCTAATATCTTACCCCACCCCCCAGGTCGACCCCTCCCCTTACCCTCTCGTCTCTGAGCCATCAGAGACCAAACATCCCTCCGCCTCACACCGCCGTCGACCACCACCGGAAATCGCCTCACGGCGGTTCCGATGGTCCAAACAGCTCCACCTTAACACCAAATGCTCCCCTCAACCTCCTCTCCCCAAATCCAAACCCCCCTTCCCTCGAATATCGTCAGAACTTGTCGAATATTAATTCGAGTGGAGGAAACCTAGCGCTGCCACAAAATTCTCTGGTGGCGGCGCCACCTCCAAACAAACCCAAATCAACACCATCTGATCCCCAGGGTTCCCTCATACCTAATATGTCCTTGGTTTCACTCGAATCATCTTATAACTTCTCGAATCTTCAATCAAAGAACTGACCCCAACCCTAGTTCACCCAAATCACCCCAAACTAACACCCCTGGACCCCCATGACTCCCTCTTCCTTAATCCCTAGCCAGCTTCCCTCGAATGCTATTGGAGAGTCTCGAACAAAGGTTTTCGAGTAATGGTCTGAAGCTGGCTCAGAGACTGAGGTCAAAATAAACCTTAGTTGAGTGCTCTCGTTCGAGAACACTCGACTAGGGTCCATATTGGCCCCAAGTCCAAAAGGCATCAGAAGTTCGAACCCAGGCCCCGTTTAATTGGTAGGTTTTCGTTTTATTTTCTTTTTTATTAGTTTTTGTTCAGTAAATTCATCCTCTACTCCTTTCTTATTTTTTGTTTAAGTTCGAATGTTTTTGTGCTTACTCTATATTTTTTGTTTCTTCTTTGTTTTCCTGAATGATTCGAATAAGCCAATATCAATAATGCCTTGTATAAAACTGTGGTAAATCTTGTCAAATTGGTCAAATTACTATTAGTTCAAAGTGTTTTCATCTGTGTCGTAACTTTGTATACGAATTCAGTTTGATTTCATTTCAATGCATTCACAGTGTTCATTTGCTCGTAGTTAGGCTTAATGAAGAATTGTGTTAATATGTTCCCCGGATCATTGAATCCCTCATCTTGGTTGCAATATTGTTTGTTCTAATTTGAGTTTTATATGTTGTTTGAGTTTAGTGATTTGAGTCTGATTGTGGTTCCGTTTAAGTTTGGGGGTCTGATAAATTAGACTGGGATTTAAATTCAGTTTTAGTTATTCCTGATTCATTAGGAATTAATCCAGGTTCTCTTATTTAGATGAATTTGGTTATAGCTGATGAGTTTTGTACAAATTAGAAAGGGATTAGGGTAGGACAGTAATTTCAGGCAACTCAGGGGGTAATTTGGGAATCAAAAACTTGAAGAATTGTTTAATTTGAGTGTTCTGTCCACTAAGCTAATATACTAGTAAAATATTGTGTTTGTTTAGTAATAGTGGGGAACAAGACATAGTGGTATGGGGAGTTTAAGAGAAAGTAATTAAAAATGTGGTGCCCATAACCTTTGATTAAACAATGAATTAGACATATAGTAGTGGGCAAAATCAGAGGAAGATGATGGGCTGATCCATTTTTTTAGTAGTGTAAGTGCTCCTAAGAGCTGGCAGGGCCTGTTTTGGGCTATAAATGCTGGGAGTTTGGACAGAAGTGGGGGATCCCTTCTTAGTCAGTTAGTTCAACTACTACTGTTCGATTGAAAAAAAAAACTGAAGAGAACTTCAGCTTTAATTGTCAAGTTATAGCTTTTGGTTACTGGATTCTAGGGGTGTCTCTGATTGTATTTCGATTGGTATTTGTTTGCAATTAAAGAATTTGGGGTCAGTTACTAGTTGTTGTGATTCTGTGGATTGCTGGGATTTCATTTTGGTATTTTGAGCGTTGTGTTGGCTGTTTTAAAATTGCTGTTGTATTACTGCTGCTGGTGCTACTGTGCTACTGCTGCTGATTACTCCTTCTTCTTCTATTTTTCCATTATCCATGTACACATTCCAAGCATGTTTTGATGTACAATCTTCTGTTGATCATATGAAATGGAAAACAGAAGTCATTCTTATTTTTTTTTTAAGATTTGTTATTAGGTAATTTGTGATTTGGTTAAGTAGTATATTGTTACACCTGTAGACGTAAGTAGAACTGAAAACTGGATTTTATTTGGACTGACTAAATGGTATTAATTAGATTGCTGGAATGTTAATTTTTAGTCACTTGGTTTTAAATTTAGTATGGTTAATACTTGTTTAGTTTAGCAGTTTTTCTTTTCTAAATTAAAAAAAAATCATAAACAGTTTAAGTTTGCAATTAAGTTGGAATTGATGTGTTATTCACGTTGAGTTCAGTTGAGTTCAGTTCTAAGCAATGATTTCAATACAAATGTCGATAAATCTAGGGCAGTAATTAGTATTGGCAATCTACTCGAATAGGCAATAACAATCGGTGACTGATTCGAATTGATTAGTTGTTGAATAATTAGATACAGGCAAAGCACCAATTTAGGTCCGATACCCTATTGATGTGAATAAGAATACACGGGTTACCTTTTTGCAAATTGTTGAATGCATCTTTAAATGTTTGGAATAATTTCGGGTAGGCAAAGGCTTGAGTAAAGCGGTGGATTAGCTAGCTCCAGTGATTCGATCTTCTGATCATCCCTGTGCAGCCCGTTAAGCTTTGTCCAGTTTGGATTGACCCCAAGGCACACTTGCTGCGATTGGGCCTGATTTAAAGATTTCAATGTATAGTTAACATAGTATAAGTTGGGGCTTTTTGGGTTAGGTAGCGGGTTCAAGTTAAAAGGTTCCCCTTTTGCTTGGACCCGGACTTGAACTTGAAGCCCGATTTCATAATATTAAGCAATTAGGGCCTTTCTTAATTTATTTTAGAGACAAACACAAATAGAAAATCATAGCCGCTTTAGGATCGACCTCTAAATAAAAAATGAGACGAGCCTCGCCAAATAAAACGCACAATCTACGGGGCCCTCAATAAATGGTTGAATTAAAATACTTAGATTTTGGGATGGACCGTTTAGTGAATTTCACAGTTTTCCCTAAAATAAATAACGCGTTAGTCACTTTAGGTGCGATTCTAATAATATTACCTCCCTAAACTCGGGTGTGCATTTCATGCGACCTAAATCAAATCCCAAAATGTTGAATAAAATGTGTTCCGGATCGCGAGTGCATTTCATGTGACGAGATCCAAAGACATGTTTTAAACGACGTTCAATCTTCTTTAAAAATGAATAAAAGCGGTTAAAAGTTAAAATTTGCACATAAGTTAAAGCATGTTATAAAATCAGATAAATAAGCCAAATATGATAGTTGAGCGACCG
>MU710381.1:5974-24504 GCA_026770625.1 Nicotiana glauca | reverse complement strand
TTATTTATGTTATTTTATGTTATGTTGTGTATTTTATGTTATTTATTATGAGTTCAGTGCTAGTACTAATATATCACCACTTATTTTTGTCACCTGTTTCCTTCTTGAGCCGAGGGTCTCCTAGAAACAGCCTCTCTGCCCCTCGGGATAGGGGTAAGGTCTGCGTACATATTACCCTCCCCAGACCCCACTTGTGGGAATACACCGGGTTGTTATTGTTGTTGTTGTTGTTGAAGTGCACAATGTTGATGAGGAATATTGTGGCTATATTTGTTAGTTTCATTTTGTGGTGGCAAACGGACGGGTCGGTCGGATATGGACGGATCCAAAATGAGTAATGCAAAACGGATAAATTACCCGATCTAACTCATATTTTATAAGAATAGATAATGGGTTAAGCGGTGGATAATATGGATATCAGTATTATCTATGACTTCTTGAATATGATCATTTTCTGGAGAATTCCTAATCTTCAAAACTTGAGGAACCCTAATTTGTATCTCTAAAATGTAAAAGTTAAATTCATCCATCGGTTATCTATTGGTTATCCATTTTCTGTTACAAATCAGAATCAAAGCAACTTGACAAAATGTTTAGAAAAAGCTTTACGAGAGAGAAGACTAGAACCTTCCATTCAACTGAGAGAAAATGTAACAGAATGAGTCTTCTAGCCAAAAATAAAATGTTGACTAGCTATTTATACTAAATACAAAATTGAAGGCTATCTCTACAAAGTGACTATATGTGCAAGAATAAATATAGTCTTCAAGGTGATGTATTGGGCTGAGTCGTGTATCTAGGCCTCTGTACCAAGAATCTGGGCTTCAATACCCCCGCAAGCTGGAATGGGCCACCAATCTGATCTTGGAAAGAAAAGTAGTATGTGAAACACCTGACAAAACCTTAGTGAAAACATCAACTAATTGAGCAGCAGAAGAAATAGCATGTAGAGTAATAAGTCCTGAAGCAAGCTGCTCACGCATAAAATGGCAATCAATCTCAATATGTTTGATGTTGTCACATCTCCTTTTTCCACTACACCCCCTGAAGGGTATAATAATAAGGGAGTTATTTTCGACTTGAAGTGACAATCGAAACGGGATTATATTATTAAAAGATCCAGAGTTGCCACTTGGGAGATTTATGGTGTTCCGAGTCACCGGTTTAAAATCTCGAATCGACAAAAAGAATGACTCTGTTTAATAGTCCGCTAACCAGAAATCCGAGTAAGGAATTCTGTTAACTCGGGAGAAAGTATTAGGCATTTCCAGGTTCTGTGGTTCTAGTACGGTCACTCAACTATTATATTCGGCTTAATTATCTGATTGTTAGAACATTTTGAACATGTGTGCCAATTTTAATTTATAACCGCTTTTATTCAGTTTTTTTAAAAGAAGATTGAACGTCGTCAAAAACATGTCTTTGGATCGCGTCACATGAAATGCACCCGCAATCCGGAACACGTTTTATTCAACGTTTTAGGATTTGGATTTGGGTCACATGAAATGCACACCCGAGTTTAAGAAAGTAAGATTATTAAATAACGCGCCTAAAGCAACTAACGCGTTGTTAACTTTGCAGGAGGCCATAGAAGTTCGCTAAATGGCACGTCCCGAATTGTAATTATTTTAAAGGTATAATTAAAGAGGGCCACATAATATGTAAAATTTATTTGGCACGGCGCACCTCAAATTATTCTTTAAAAGGACGTCCTAAAGATGAACTATTATTATCTATTAAGGTTGTCTATAAAAAAAAATTTAATTAATTGGCACTATGAATTAACTACTATTAAAAGCATTGAAGAAAATTCGTGCCTCAAGGTCAAATCCAAACTCAAACAAGGGGATCTCCATTATTGAAAACCCTTTAATTCAAGTCTGCCACTTAACTTGAAAGGCCCAAGCCTACACTACTTAAACTGTTTAATAGATCAGTTACTAATTCAATCCTGGGCCCAAAATGGATTCAGTCTTCATGAAAGGCACGCAGAATAAGGGCCTCCAAGTCGCAGAAGATGGCCCAGTTCAGCGGGGGTTAACTTGGGCTCGGAGCAGGCCCAAATCGGAAAGAGACATCCAAATTGAATGTGAGAAATATCAGGAAATCAAATTCAAGCAATCACATTAATCTAAAATAGATGCATTAACAACTGATTTTAAATTTGCAAATCTCTTAGCTAGAATCGAACGAACGCAAGGAAGAGACTAAAAGTATGAAAAATTCAATCATTGGGGCATGGATCATGAATTAACTAAGAACCAATTTAAACATCTATTAGCCAATAGATTTGATACTCATATAAATGAAATATTAAACCTGGATCCAAGATTTAAACTAACCTTTTACGCATGATAGTTAAAACCTTGAAAGCATTAACAGGAATCATTATTATTGTAGGTCAAACTCCCAATAATTTTCATGTTTCAACAAAACCCATTATCATGACCCAAACCAACTATTAAAATATTCAGCTTACACATAATCAACAAACAAACTCGAGGATTCCCCAAATTACTTCTATACTTAGCTAACATGGACTATAAAATTAACATACACCACTGACTCTAAACCAAACAACAAGATATAAACAAGTCATAGTCTCAATAGTCCATGATTAACTACAGCTGATCCTTAACTATTCTAAGGGACAAATCATTACATCACTAATAAAGAATAAATAAGCATGAGGACAAAATCATTTTAACACAAAGAGAAGGCTAATATTGAGATACATAAATTGCTTCATTCCATCTTTGAACTTGATTTCACATTGTGGGATTCAAAGTATGTACCCGAAGAAATGAAACGACAGAAGAGGTGAGGGGCCAGCAAAGCAAGAGAAACAGCAGTGAACCCAGCAGCAACACAACTCAACCAACTTGAATGTCAAAACCAAAAGGAGGAAAACACACTCGAACAATCACCAAAGCAAACCAATTTTTGGAAAAGAATAAAACCCAAATCAGTATACCAAAAGGTGATTTCACTCGAATGTAAACCCAACACCTCTGAATCAGACCTTAGAGCTAATATTTAATCTATTTTTCAAACCTTCAATGAACAAGAATTGCTTCAGATGTAAAGAAACTTTGAGAATCCAAGCAGGGGGCAATGGAACAGTACTTCTTTTAGAGGTTTTGCCGCCTGGAGTTTTTCAGGATATTTTTAGTGCTTAGCATTCTGCCTTCAACCCTAAGTAACAATGCCTTTATAGGCAAGTTACTAGGGCAAACTCAGACCTTAAGTTTTTACTCTTTAGTCCTTTTAGTTTTTTATTTTTTAGCCAATTAGTCCCTCAATTCATGACTTGTTATCCAAGGAATGTTACCAAGAATTAAAAATTGCTATTCAAGCCTCGACCTAGAAGCTTCTAGGGGTTTCTCAATTTAGCACCAAAAGATTTCCTTAAATAATTTACCCAAAATACCCCTTTATTACCCTATTTTTACCTTGAACTCAAAAATGAGTTATGGATCGAATTGACCCAAGGGTCCACCCCCAAACCTGGGCTTTCCGACTAGAGGGAACCCATTTCCTCTGGTTTTGGATTCAGTAACAACCAAATCCAGTCCCTCATAAGCCCACACAAAAATTCAAACCAAAAGGGGACAAACTAAACGGATTTCAAAAATAAAAACAGAACCAAGAAAAAGAGATTTAAAATTGAACATGAGAATTGAAACTACAATCAGAAACTTAACATAACTAAAAATAAAAACAAACATGGCAAAAATGAATAAACCAAAATAAATCAAGAGAGAACACTAGAATGCCCTACACCACATGAATATCGAACAACTAATGAAAGGAAAAGAGAAGAAAACCTAAATTCCGAAATTAAAACTTTTCCTAAGTTCAATAAAAAAAACCAGTTGAAGAAAGATAGAAAAAAAGAGTCGGGGAACACATGTGAAACAAAAGACAGAAAGGATGATGGAAACTTACCGATTCAATCCTGGACCGGACTGACCTTCTCAATTACACCACAAAACAATGTCAATCATCTGTTCTTTGTCAAGAACAGGCAAGTGACATCATTTCGCGATGAAATTGGCCCTAAAACTTCATGAGACTGAACCTTTGACCTTGCATGCGTAGTTTTAATTTTTGGATCTTAGGGCTTGTACCCTTGATTTGATATTCGAACCGTTCAAGAGATGTTCGAAGGAATCCGAGCGAAGATTTGGACTGAAGGGGGGAAGAAAGTCCTAGGGTGTTAATTTGGGGTTGAAAAGAGGCGGCATCGCCACCGGAAAAACTGTGGCGGCGCTAGGGTTTCCATTTTTAATCGGAGATTCGAGGGGTTCTGGGTATATTTGAAGGAAAGTGTTGGAGGATTTGGGATATGGAGGTCGAGTAGAGTGCGGGGTGTTAATTTTAGGGCGGTCGGAGGTGGCGCCGCCACCCTCAGGCGGTGGCATTCAAGGGCGGCTACTAGGGTTCAGGCCTAGTCTTTAAGAGTGTGAGAGAGATGAGAGACAGGGGGAGGGGGTAAGGAGTGAAGCTTGATAGGGGTAGGGGGTGTTTGAAACTGTTATATAGCTAACGATGGTCCATTTCCGGACCGTTGGATTAGTGAGATCCAACGGTCGTGATCAGTAGGGAGCAAAACGGGGTCGTTTGGATTATTAGGTGGGGGGAAGAACGGGCCAGGGATGGTTTTGGGCTGGGTATAGGCCAATTGACCGGGTATTGTTAGGCCGGGTATGGGCATTTAGGGAAAAATTGGTTTGGGCTTGGGTTTTCTGATGAGTTGGCCCAAAACTGGGTCTTTTTTTATTAAGAATCTTAATCCTTTTAATTTTCTCTTCTTTTTCTAATTTTTTTTAGATTTTTGTTAAATACAAAATTAAAAATAAAAAGACCTGATTTAATTTCAAAACTAAACTAATTATTTTTCAAAAATTAACTAACTCCTAATTTAAAAAAATATTAAGACAAAGTTCGAAAATTAAAAGGTGAAATGCAAAAAGAGCTATTTTTGGTATTTTCTTTCATTAATTAAATAATTATCCTAAAAAGTAGAAAATTAGGTCCTAAATGAAAATGCACTATTTTTGTATTTTTTTTTATTAATTATATCAATTAAACATGCACACAAAAATACAAATAAACACAAAAATTATGCAATTAATTTACTAAAATTAAATAATTAAAAGGAAAATCCTAATTTTAAAAATTCTATAGGAGTAATTCAAGCGAGGCAAAAATCACGTGCTCACAGCTTCTCATCTTTGCTCGGAGACACGGAGGGTTTTTGGGCAAAGATAAATGAGCAACTATGAGGAATATGAGGAATTACGATTTACCCAAAATACCGCTTTATTACCCTATTTTTACCTTGAACTCAAAAATGAGTTATGGATCGAATTGACCCAAGGGTCCACCCCCAAACCTGGGCTTTCCGACTAGAGGGAACCCATTTCCTCTGGTTTTGGATTCAGTAGCAACCAAATCCAGTCCCTCATAAGCCCACACAAAAATTCAAACCAAAAGGGGACAAACTAAACGGATTTCAAAAATGAAAACAGAACCAAGAAAAAGAGATTTAAAATTGAACATGAGAATTGAAACTACAATCAGAAACTTAACACAACTAAAAATAAAAACAAACATGGCAAAAATGAATAAACCAAAATCAATCAAGCGAGAACACTAGAAAGCCCCTACACCACACGAATATCGAACAACTAATGAAAGGAAAAGAGAAGAAAACCTATATTCCGAAATTGAAACTTTTCCTAGGTTTAATAAAAAACCAGTTGAAGAAAGATAGAAAAAAGAGCCGGGGAACAGATGTGAAACAAAAGACAGAAAGGATGATGGAAACTTACCGATTCAACCCTGGACCGGACTGACCTTCTCAATTACACCACAAAACAATGTCAATCATCTGTTCTTTGTCAAGAACAGGCAAGTGACATCATTTCGCGATGAAATTGGCCCTAAAACTTCATGAGACTGAACCTTTGACCTTGCATGCGTAGTTTTAATTTTTTGGATCTTAGGGCTTGAACCCTTGATTTGATATTCGAACCGTTCAAGAGATGTTCGAAGGAATCCGAGCGAAGATTTGGACTGAAGGGGGGAAGAAAGTCTTAGGGTGTTAATTTGGGGTTGAAAAGAGGCGGCGTCGCCACCGAAAAAACTGTGGCGGCGCTAGGGTTTCCATTTTTAATCGGAGATTCGAGGGGTTCTGGGTATATTTGAAGGAAAGTGTTGGAGGATTTGGGATGTGGAGGTCGAGTAGAGTGCGGGGTGTTAATTTTAGGGCGGTTGGAGGTGGCGCCGCCACCCTCAGGCGGTGGCGTTCAAGGGCGGCTGCTAGGGTTCAGGCCTGGTCTTTGAGAGTGTGAGAGAGATGAGAGATAGGGGGAGGGGGTAGGGAGTGAAGCTTGATAGGGGTAGGGGTGTTTGAAACTGTTATATAGCTAACGATGGTCCATTTCCGGACCGTTGGATTAGTGAGATCCAACGGTCGTTATTAGTAGGGAGCAAAACGGGGTCGTTTAGATTATTAGGTGGGGGGGAAGAACGGGCCAGGGATGGTTTTGGGCTGGGTATAGGGCAATTGACCGGGTATTGTTAGGCCGGGTGTGGGCATTTAGGGGAAATATGGTTTGGGCTTGGGTTTTCTGATGAGTTGGCCCAAAACTGGGTCTTTTTTTATTAAGACTCTTAATCCTTTTAATTTTCTACTCTTTTTCTAATTTTTTTTAGATTTTTGTTAAATACAAAATTAAAAATAAAAAGACCAGATTTAATTTCAAAACTAAACTAATTAATTTTTAAAAATTAACTAACCCTAATTTTAAAAAAAAAATTAAGACAAAGTTCGAAAATTAAAAGGTGAAATGCAAAAAGAGTTATTTTTGGTATTTTCTTTCATTAATTAAATAATTATCCTAAAAAGTAGAAAATTAGGTCCTAAATGAAAATGCACTATTTTTGTATTTTTTTTTATGAATTATATCAATTAAACATGCACACAAAAATAAACACAAAAATTATGCAATTAATTTCCTAAAATTAAATAATTAAAAGGAAAATCCTAATTTTAAAAATTCTATAGGAGTAATTCAAGCGAGGCAAAAATCACGTGCTCACAGCTGCTCATCTTTGCTCGGAGACACAAAGGGTTTTTGGGCAAAGATAAATGAGCAACTATGAGGGATTTTTGCCTGCTTGGCACTCTATGAGAAACATTTTAAAAAATATCTGACCGAACCTTACTTCAGAGGTTGCCTACATATCTTTGGCTGTAAAGGAATCAGGTCAGTGTAGTTCTGTAAGTTTTGGTAGTTGGGACAACCAGGAGCTGTGATTTCACTGCTGATGCTGCTGCTACTTCTTGCTGACCCCCTTATTACACCATGTCAAAAAAGCAAAAGAAGCTAGACTAGACTAAGATATATGCTTTACAAAAATCCTATCTATGTACTCAAACTTGCTCTCGTGGTTCTTGCTGTCTTGTTGACTTGTACTCTTCCGGCAATATCCTTTTGTTGTTGCATTGAATTGTGATCTGAGATGTTTTGCCCTTTCTCCGGGTGGCTGCCTGACTGCTGACTACACTTTGAGATGTTTTCCTTTCTCTGGGTGATGCTTGACCGCTGAACTTGAATGTATTCCCTGCTCTCCAGGCGGGCTCCTGATTGCTGTATTGAACATTATTCCTCTATTCTTCAGGCGGGCTCCTGACTTCAACAAAATAGACAAAACAAAAAACATTTTCTGCCCCAGTTTGGTGGCTGGGTGCGCATGTGGTTGTAAACTAAATCATGTTGCCAAATATCAGTAAAAACTTGAAAGATAAAATTTGAATTGTACTCCCTTGTTCTCCAGGCGGGCTCCTGACTTCTGAAACTTGAAATGTATTCCTCTGTTCTTCAGGCGGTCTCCTGACTGCTAAAACTTGAAATGTATTCCTCTTTCTCCAGGGGGGCTCCTGACTGCTAAAACTTGAAATGTATTCCTCTGTTCTCCAGGCGGACTCCTGACTGCTAAAACTTGAAATGTATACCTCTGTTCTTCAGGCGGGCTCCTGGCTGCTAAAACTTGAAATGTATACCTCTGTTCTTCAGGCGGGCTCCTGACTGCTAAAACTTGAAATGTATACCTCTGTTCTTCAGGCGGGCTCCTGACTGCTAAAACTTGAAATGTATACCTCTGTTCTCCAGGCGGGCTCCTGACTTCAACAAAACAGATACAATAAAGAAAATCTCTTGCCCCCGTTTGGTGGCTGGGCATCATACTACCAGATATTATTAAGAATTTGAAAACTAAAACTTGAATTGTAATATCTCTATTCTTCAGGCGCTCTCCTGACTGCTAAAACTTGAAATATATACCTCTGTTCTCCAGGCGGGCTCCTGATTGCTAAAACTTGAAATGTATACCTCTGTTCTCCAGGCAGTCTCCTGACTGCTAAAACTTGAAATGTATACCTCTGTTCTTCAGGCGGGCTCCTGACTTCAACAAAATAGATACAACAAAGACAATCTCTTGCCCCCGTTTGTGGCTGGGCATCATACTACCAGATATTATTAAGAATTTGAAAACTAAAACTTGAATTGTAATACCTCTGTTCTTCAGGCGGGCTCCTGACTGCTAAAACTTGAAATGTATACCTCTGTTCTCCAAGCGAGCTCCTGATTACTAAAACTTGAAATATATTCCTCTGTTCTCTAGGCGGGCTCCTGACTTTAACAAAATAGACAAACAAAGAAAATTTTCTGGCCCTGTTTCAAATCAAAGAAAAATCTTGTCAGTTTAAAATGGTGGTTAGTTGATGGCATTCTTGCTGAAGATGTCCCTGCTGCCTGTTTTGCTTTGACCTGCTTCCCTGAACTAGCCTTGAACCGCTTGACTTTCTGTCTAATTTTCAAACCCCATGACCTTTGATGACCCGAGTGTTTTATACCCAGACTGTTGTTTCACATCTCTGACCCATTTTATCTTAAACTTTGCATCTCCCATAAAACTACCCAATCAATCAACCGATGAAACTTCCGGTGACCCCCTTGTCTCTTACTTTGCATCATGCCATCTTTGGTACGTTCTGGCCCCACGTGCTTTGCAATTGGGAAACTGGTAGTGAGCCTTGACATCCCTTCTTCTTTGTTTTGAACAAAACTGACATTGACACATCTTAGAGAAACAAACCCCAAAAGGAATGAAATTCAATGACCTTGAGAGTTAAGTATAACGAGAATCCAAAATCGAACGACTTACAAAAAGGAAAGAAAAGGAAAAGAGACTTATCTGAGTGGAACAGCTGGTACCAATGATCATGACATGCATTTCGGACTAATCGGCCCAATCCGTCCAACCAATCAACTTTCAATTGCCATGCTCTGTTGCCCCAGAATTCCATAACCCGATTTCTTCAACCAAACCCTAACATTGTTCATCTTGCGGTGTCCTGCATAGTTTTCACCCACAGACCTCTCTCATTTATTCATTTCTCAAACTGACTTTCGCCTTAAAGTGCCCGTGAGGGTTTTCACCAATAAGACTCTCTTATTTTTTATTTTCCTCAGCTCCCATCGCCTTACTGTGACCGTGGGGGTTTTCACCAGTAAGACTCTCTCATTTTCATTTCTCTTAGCTCACGTCGCCTTACGGTGCCCGTAAGGGTTTTCACCCATAAAACTCTCATTTTCATCATTTTTCTGCTTGGACCAGAGTGTTGTCCTTGATATGAATCACCTTTTTTTGCTTGACTTGGCATTTCTTGAGGATTGATCAGAAGGTCTTTCTTTGGACCGTAATGCAGACTTTTGGACAGGGTTAGAAAGAAAGGGTATTAAAGGCTCAAAACAATTCAACATGGGTTCAAAATTATAACTTTCGGAATCAGATTTCTTACAACAACCACAAATTCTACCCTAGTTTCTTTCTTGGGGAATTTTGGATTTTTATTTTTATGAGACCGAACCGTGAGGCTGCCTACGTATCCTTAAAAGGAATCAGGTCGAACGTAGTTCATGAAGGTCTTTTTCTTTTCTTTTCACATTTTTTGTTTTCTTTTTCTTTCTTTTTCCCTTTTTGTTGTGTTGTTTTTCTTTTCATTTTCCTTTTTCTTCTTTTTTTCTTCTTCTTTCTTTTTTTCCTTTTTCTTCTCTCTTTTCTCTTTGTTTTTTCCTTTCTCTTTTCATTCTTTTCTTTCTCTTTTCTCTTTTTTCGTTACTTATCTTTTGCGCTTGCATTTCTGAACTTCGCTACTGATTCCAAAAGAGGGGTATGAAAGAAAATATATAAGGCTCAAAGGGGTAACAAAGGATAAAGTGTTTAGATGGCAGAACAAAATGATTTCGTCATTCCAATCTTCAAAACATGCCAAGTACAAACAATGCAATTTAACAAACCAAGGAAAATATTTGTAACATCTTGATTGTATCAGACTTGATAACCATATCCGCGCATTTTCCTCCTACATCTGTTGAATACAAAGCACCATTGGAGAACACTCTCACTTTCCATACCATGAACGGCCCCTACCAATTGGGCAAACTTGCCTTTGGCTTCGGCTTGATGTGGAAGAATATGCCTCAACACTTGCTGACCCACTTTGAACTTTCGTGGGCGCACCTTCTTATTATATGCTCTCACCATTCTCCATTGATGCAACTGGCCATGACACACTGCTGCCAACCTTTCTCATCGATTAAACTCAATTTCTCTAAGCGGGTTTTGACCCACTCATCATCATCATATTCCATTTCATCATCACACTCAATTTCTTGTATTATTGTTTCAGAATTGGATTGGCTTTTAAGACTGGGCCGAAGATTCCTCATGTATGTCATGTCATTGAAACCAGCATAAAAGACTGTACAAGAAAGAAAAGAAAAACAAAAATAAAACTATCAGGAATGAAGAGGACGGGAAATTGCATTTCATTGAAATTGAAAGATAACAAGGTTTAACACATCCAAATGGACGGAACATAGAATCTGAATCACAACCCTGGAATAATCCAGACAAGTAAAGGAAATCAAAGCCCGCTACCAAAACTCCTTCCGAGTAGGAAGAGGAGTAACTTCCCAATTGTTGATCTTCACATTTGTCCTGACAAAATGCACTTCTTCGTCACCAGAACCTCCCCCAATTTCTACCGTGTTTACTTCATCAAATAAACTTTGGACCCTCTCAAATCAACTCTTCATCAAATACAACCACAGGCTTTGGAACTGCTGACACCAGATGCTTCACTTCCCCTGACTTGACAAAAGTCCTGAAGGGGTGTGGGATAGGCCTAGAGGGCGGCCATGCTTTCTTTTCCAACTTTGTAGACTTCTTCACATCATCCCTTGTAGGCTTGAACCCCAGACAAAATGTACCCAGATTTTTACGCAGAGATACTGGCTGCACAATACCTTGAAAAAATGCACCCAAACCTTTACCCGGCACAAAACCATACTTCGACATCTCATTTGCTACCATGCAGATCGAAGGTGATAACCTCGGCCTTGAAATGCATTTCCTTTAGGAATCTTTCCGACAGAGTTTCGAAATTTTGATAAGCTACAGGTCCTTGATCATCTCCAACCTTAATAAATGGAATAGATGAATCTTCATGAAAGGATAAATCCTCTTCCCCACGCACAACTATCTCTTATTTGTCCCACTCAAATTTTACCATTTGATGTAGCAATGATGGCACTGCCTTAGCCGCATGTATCCAAGGCCTACCCAATAACAAATTATACGGGGCGACCACATTTAGCACTAGAAATTCCACACTGAAACTAACTGGCCCTATCACCAATTCAAGTGTTATATCTCCAGCAGAACCTTTTCCTTTCCCATCAAGACCTCGAACACCTATACTGCTCATTTGGATTCTTTCGGTGTCGATCTTCAACTTTTGCAAAGTGGACAGAGGGCAAATATTTGTAATGGATCCATTATCCACCAATATTCTGGTGACAAAATAATTTTCTCACTTCACCGTGATACACAGAGCTCGATTGTGTTCCGCACCCTCTATAGGAAGCTCATCATTCTCAAAAGTGATCCTATTTGCTTCGAAGATCCTGCCAGCAATCTTTTCTAGTTGATTTACTGTGATGTTATCAGGAACATGTGCCCCTTTCAGAATCTTCATTATGGCCCCGCGATGTTCATCTGATTGTGTCAACAAAGATAACAGAGAAATATTGACTGGAGTTTCCCTTAATTGTTCAATAATAAAATAGTCTTGCACTTTCATCTTTCTCAAGAACTCTTCGGCCTCTTCCTCGGTCACTGATTTCCTTATTGGCATTTGGATACCCTTGAAGAGCTTGGCCTTTTTTTTAGTTCTTTGGAGGTAAGACATCCTCCGAAGTGATTCGATCCTCCGATCTCAACAAATTATTCCTCCACTTCTTTACCTTTATGTGTCATTATTGCTCGTTTGTAGTTTCCCGGGACATCCTTTGCCTCAGCTGCTGGCAACTGAGTCGTTGATTTAATAACAACAGGGGTAG
Source organism: Nicotiana glauca (assembly GCA_026770625.1). Classification (NCBI taxonomy): domain Eukaryota; kingdom Viridiplantae; phylum Streptophyta; class Magnoliopsida; order Solanales; family Solanaceae; genus Nicotiana; species Nicotiana glauca. The sequence continues at coordinate 12,025 of MU710381.1, read as the reverse complement.
CGGGAGACCCTTTCACAACTACAACAGGCTTTCTTGGCATCCCTAATACCACCAACTTTGGCTTTTTCCGACTTGCCCCGACACCATTTGAAGACCCTTCTACAAACATCACACATTTTCTAGATAGCTCAACTTGCTCCATAACCTTAGCGGGTTTTCAATTTCAATGGGAGGCCCGAGATAAGGAGTGGACCAGTATGGATCCGAGGTCTTGAATGTTGGTTTGGTACCATAGTATTGGGCATCAGGAAATTTGAACAAGGTTTCACTAGAAGATAGAAGGATGGTGGCATGGGGAGGAGCAGGGTAATTGTGGCAAGGGGTAAAGCCTGGGGCATATTGGGAGGAGAATCCAACAGCATTGGGAATTTGGGATTGTGATGTTGGTGGGACGGAAGCAAGACTTTTGATGTAGTTGGTGGGTAATGAGGGTAGAGGGTGCCCACTAATCCAAGCCTGGTACATCTCTGCTATCTGATGTTTCAACCTTTGGGCCTCTTCTTTCAACTCAAATTCCGATTCGACGACACCTATGTTCGATCCCTTACTAGTCATGGTTGTCTTGCTGTTTGACCCAGCGTGCATGGATGACTTGCTCGAATGCCACAAACTAACCACCTGCCTGGACTTAATATAACAATATAAAACTATCACGTTAGCGTTAGGGCATTTAACATAAGATAGTCTCACTTTATGTGGAATGCACCTAGCCACAATTATCGATTCTAAAATGACTTTGCGGGTACAAAGGTCAGTTGGCATCATCCAAATTTTCTCATTTCAACCCTCTCCTTTCTTTTCTTTCCTGGCCCTTCTTTAGCTCGCTCATTTTCCTTCCTCCTTCCTTCTGATTATCGCTCTTTTTCTTCCTTCTTATTTCTCACCACCCATACCTCTCTCTTTTTCCCTTTTTGTTTTTTTCCTTTTAATAAATAAAAAAATGATTCGATCGAACCCTACGTAGGTTTTCTACGTATCATGATCCCGCATGAATCAGATCTTTGCGTAGTTCTGGAAGATCGTGAATAAAGTAAACAAACTGACATTCTCTTTGTTTTATATATATATATATATATATATATATATATATATATATATATTTTACCTTAAGGATTATTCTTATAAGAAAAGAGAAATAAAAAAAGCAAAACTTTCTATATTTTTGAATTTTCTAGACTTAATGTTCTATAGCATATTCTAAACGCAAGCTTAACGAGCATATACCCTTTTTTTTGCTTCTTTTTTTCTTTTTTAAACAAACACCCTATAGGGAATTATTAAGGAGAAAGCCCTCCAGAAGAATTTTTTATTATTATTCTTTTTTTTATAAAGGATATCTAAAGAATAAACCACAAAAAAATATTTTGAATTTTCATTTGATATCCTGACGCAAGATTTTGAAACAAGCAATAAAAAAGATAACGTAAAATATTTTTGGATTTCAATTTTGATTGCCTAAAGGATAAATTCTAATGATAAACAAAAGACAAAGTATGTTTTTTCTATGTACAATATCCTAAAGTTCTTGGGAAAATAAAAGAATTTTTTTCATTTTTCATTAATTTACCAAAGAAGAACCTCCAAAGAAAATCTTTTTTTTGTGGATTTTTGAAATTAATACCTTAAAGAAAACTTTAAAAAGGTACTAAAAGGAATTTATTTTTTTTGAATTTTTGGTCCTGATGTAGTAAAGGAAAAGAAAAAATAATTTTTATTTTAAGTCCTGGATATTAATTCCCTAAAGAAAAAAAAAACAACCTCAATTTTTTTTATTTCTAGAATTAGTATTCTAAAGTAAACTTATAACAAAAATATAAAATGCAATATCTCCTTTTTTTTATTTTTGAATTACACCACACCTTGTCAAATATAAAATAACAAGTACAATAAAAAAACTTGACATCACTGTACCAAACATAGAAAGTAACAGACGACATAAAAACAGACTCAAAACATCAAAAGAAAAATCTCTTTAAGCAACTCCTCAATGCAGTGATCATAGGGTATCTGTCATGCACAAACTCCGTTAAGTAAACCCACACCTGTATGAGAAAACTTAAACTAACACTATGTGAGACAATAACATTCCCTATTAGATACAAGCAAGACATGATTGCGATTATTTTTGCAAAATGACTTATTTAGCCAAAAGGTGGCTAGAAGTGCAAAATTTGGCTAAGACCCCGCAAAGCCAAGAACCTAAGATTTACTAGGAAGACCGGACCCTATGTGGGTTGCTTACGTATCCCGCCCCGAGAGACGAGAATCAGGTTCGCGTAGTTCGGGCCGATTGGATACGGGCGAAAATTTAAAAATAAAAAATAACTTAGAGAAAACATATTTTTTTTGTCTTTTTCTTGAAAATGATGGAACATGCAAAATCTTTTTTGAATTTTCTTTTCTCTTTCTTTTTTGATTTTTTGCTTTTCGGAAAATGATGAAAAAGTGCAAAATCTTTTTTTTTTTAAAATTTTTGAGATCTCTTTTTTCTTAACACAATGTGGCAAAAGACATAATTGGATCTACTTGCTCTATTTTTACACTTCACCCTCTCTTTTTCTTTTTTTTTTCATTGTTTTTTTCCTTTAGTTTTTCATTTGCCCTCAACTATCATTGGTCAGCCAAATGACCCTTTTACCCTTGAATAAATGCAACATGTAGTACATAGGATGCATCAAGATGGTCTTTTCATTTCAGGTCACCTGTCCTAGACGGACCCAACCCCTGTATTGAGTCCCCTAAGTCAAATGCACATGATGCAAACAAGCGTTCCTACTAGGGATCTGACATGAGGTTTTGTTATTCTAGGTTTAAAACCTGGGTTTATTGTTCTAGACCTGGCTTACCCGAGCGGACAACTCGGGCCGAGGGGGGCAGCGTACCGGGGATACAAAAGCTTTGCCGTCTTAGCAACTTGTCCGAACCTCGTTCTAAATGGGAAAAGAGTCTAAGCAGAAGAGAAGTCACATGAAGTGCACCCTTCTCCATGATGTAAAAGACTCAGAGAGGAAGGGCTTCGTAGCAGTTTATATATACAATTCACCAAATATCGAAGCGGTAAAATATTTAGCACATTAAGCCCAAACATGTAACAAAATCAGATAAAGCCAAATATAACAATTTAACTGAGCTCGAATTCTGAACCCTGAACCAAAAGTTCTCGGTTCTTCTCCCCAGCAGAGTCGCCAGAGCTGTCACACCTTCTTTTTCCACTACACCACCGGAAGGGTATAATAATAAGGGAGTTATTTCCAACTTGAAGTGACAATCGAAATATGATTATATTATTAAAAGATTCAGAGTCACCACTTGGGAGATTTATGGTGTCTCGAGTCACCGGTTTAAAATCCCGAATCGAGGAAAAGAATGACTCTATTTATCAGTCCGCGAACCAGAAATCCGAGTAAGGAATTCTGTTAACCCGGGAGAATGTATTAGGCATTCCCAGGTTCCGTGGTTCTATCACGGTCGCTCAACTGTTATATTCGGCTGAATTATCTGATTGTTAGAACATTTTGAACCTATGTGCCAATTTTAAGTTATAACCGCTTTTATTCAATTTTTTAAAAGAAGATTGAATGTCGTCAAAAATATGTCTTTGGATCGCGTCACATGAAATACACCCGCAATCCGGAACTCGTTTTATTCAACGTTTAAGGATTTGGATTTGGGTCACATGAAATGCACACCCGAGTTTAAGAAGGTAAAATTATTAAATAACGCGCCTAAAGCAACTAACACGTTGTTAACTTTACGGGAGGCCATGAAAGTTCGCTAAATGGCACGTCCCGAGTTCTAAAGATTTTAAAGGTATAATTAAAGATGGCCACGCAATATGTGAAATTTGTTTGGCGCGGCGCACCTCAAATTATTCTTTAAAAGGACGTCCTAAAGATGAACTATTATTATCTATTAAGGTTCTCTCTAAAAAAACTTAATTAATTAGCACAATGAATTAACTACTATTAAAAGCATTCAAGAACATTCGGGCCTCAAGATCAAGTCCAAACTCAAACAAGGGGATCTCCATTATGGAAAACCCTTTAATTTAAGTCTGCCACTTAACTTGAAAGGCCCAAGCCTACACTATTTAAATTGTGTAATGGATCAGTTACTAATTCAATCCTCGGCCCAAAATGGATTCAGTCTTCGTGAAAGGCATACAGAATAAGGGCCTCCAAGTCGCAGAAGATGGCCTAGTTCAGCGGGGGTTAACTTGGGCTCGGAGCAGGCCCAAATCGGAAAGAGACATCCAAATTGAATGTGAGAAACATCGGGAAATCAAATTCAAGCAATCACATTAATCTAAAATAGATGCATTTACAACTGATTTTAAATTTGTAAATCTCTTAGCTAGAATCGAACGAACGCAAGGAATAGACTAAAAGTATGAAAAATTCAATCATTGGGGCATGGATCATGAATTAACTAAGAACCAATTTAAACATCTATTAGCCAACAGATTTGATACTCATACAAACGAAATATTAAACCTGGATCCAAGATTTAAACTAACATTTTAAGCATGATAGTGAAAATCTTGAAAGCATTAACAGGAATCAGTATTGTTGTAGGTCAAACTCCCAATAATTTTCATGTTTCAACAAAACCCATTATCATGACCCAAACCAACTATTAAAATATTCAGCTTATACATAATCAACAAACAAACTTGAGGATTCCCCAAATTACTTCTATACTTAGCTAACATGGACTACAAAATTAACATACACCACTGACTCTAAACCAAACAACAAGATATAAACAAGTCATAGTCTCAATAGTCCATGATTAACTACAGCCGATCCTTAACTATTCTAAGGGACAAATCATTACATCACTAATCAAAAATAAACAAGCATGAGGACAGAATCATTTTAACACAAAGAGAAGGCTAATATTGAGATACATAAATTGCTTCATTCCATCTTCGAACTTGATTTCACATTGTGGGATTCAAAGTATGTACCTGAAGAAATGAAACAACAGAAGAGGTGAGGGGCCAGCAAAGCAAGAGAAACAGCAGTAAACCCAACAGCAACACAACTCAACCAACTTGAATGTCAAAACCAAAAGGAGGCAAACACACTCGAACAATGACCAAAGCAAACCAATTTTTGGAAAAGAATAAAACCCAAATCAGTATACCAAAGGTGATTTCACTCGAATGCAAACCCAACACCTCTGAATCAGACCTTAGAGCTAATATTTAATCCATTTTTCAAACCCTCAATGAACAAGAATTGCTTCAGATGTAAAGAAACTTTGAGAATCCAAGCAGGGGGCAATGGAACAATACTTCTTTTAGAGGTTTTTNCCTTTAGTCCTTTTAGTTTTCTATTTTTAGCCAATTAGTCCCTCAATTCATGACTTGTTATCCAAGGAATGTTACCAAGAATTAAAAATTGCTATTCAAGCCTCGACCTAGAAGCTTCTAGGGGTTTCTCAATTCAGCACCAAAAGATTTCCTTAAATAATTTACCCAAAATACCCCTTTATTATCCTATTTTTACCTTGAACTCAAAAATGAGTTATGGGTCGAATTGACCCAAGGGTCCACCCCCAAACCTGGGCTTTCCGACTAGAGGGAACCCATTTTCTCTGGTTTTGGATTCAGTAGCAACCAAATCCAATCCCTCATAAGCCCACAGAAAAATTCAAACCAAAAGGGGACAAACTAAACGGATTTCAAAAATGAAAACAGAACTAAGAAAAAGAGATTTAAAATTGAACATGAGAATTGAAACTACAATCAGAAACTTAACACAACTAAAATAAAAACAAATATGGCAAAAATGAATAAACCAAAATCAATCAAGAGAGAACACTAGAAAGCCCTACACCACATGAATATCGAACAACTAATGAAAGGAAAAGAGAAGAAAACCTAAATTTCGTAATCGAAACTTTTCCTAAGTTCAATAAAAAAACCAGTTGAAGAAAGATAGAAAAAAAGAGCCGGGGAACAGATGTGAAACAAAAGACAGAAAGGATGATGGAAACTTACCGATTCAACCCTGGACCGGACTGACCTTCTCAATTACACCACAA